>JAODVM010222104.1:0-30210 GCA_025400095.1 Phenganax marumi | reverse complement strand
GCAGGCGAATATTTACTTGGCCTGCCAGAAAAAAATTAAGATGTCAGGCCATATTTTTTTTCTATTTCGAGCCCTGTCTTGCTAGAAGTCTTGTGAGATGTCAAAAGAAAGACGAGTGTAGTATCCACTTTTCTACATCATCTTCTATTCAGGTGGATATCTCTACAAGCATGGTCATCAGGTCCCTACCCGATCAAGATTCCTAAATATTTCCAAGAATCGTTCGTGAGGATCGATGACTTCTCTGTGAGTGGCCAGGGAGGATGGAATGGCAGTTTACAGAAGGATTCTCGTACGATATTTCAACTCGTGGCTCATCTCTGTGGCAGACATATTCCTGGGATTCCTGTCAATTTCTCGTTTCCTTCTGATCGCTCTGATAGAGTACGTAAACTGCATTGGATGTACTCAGCGCTGCTCGTCTTTCTCAAGTATGTTTTCTGTTTGGATCTTCTAATTGAATCTTCTAAATGGATATTCAGAATAAATTTAAATCTTCTAAATGAATTTGGATCTTCTAAATGAATTTACGAAGCAGTATGAGTGATATACACGGCTGTGCTGGCCAAAAGGAGCACGATTCTAACAACTCTAAAAGTGTATTCCTTTTGAATTGATAGATAATATATTCATTCAGAACTGATCTTCAAGACAGAATGTGTTGTGTTGTGTATTTCTAGAGCGCAAGGAGCACTATTAGCTCATGTTGGCGCTGAAGACTTAATGGATTTCTCTGACTACAGCGAATGGAGAAAATTAGAAGGATCATTTGGTCGTGAAAATGAGAGAATGAAGTATGAACGAATATCTTGCAGAGCCTGGACAGATCTACTGCTTCAATTACTCAAGGTAATTAATGCTACCAGAGATAGTGCCTTAAGGCCGGTTTACACTGTCAAAGTTTCTGTGATCAAAGTAGGAATTTTTCACCGTGAAATTCTATGTTCTGAAGAGTTTGTAAGAAATATCAATGTGAAGTAGTTCCTTGTTGAGCACTGTATTAGTTACCTTAAATGTTTTTAGCAAATCGTTCAAAACTTAGGAGTTACCTGTCCGAAATTCCTACTTTGATCACAGAAACATTGACAGTGTAAACCGGCCCTTATTGTAGTTCTTCAACATGCAGTTTGATCAAGTGATATTGTGATAGATTGCCGAGGCTTTCTAATAAGAAGAAAAGCGACAGAACTACAATCTTAAGTCTCCACTGTTTATTGTTAGGTGTTTGTACTTGGTCGAGTCACTCCACAACAATTCAAGAAGATCTCTTACCCCGCTGATACGTCTGGTCCTCCATTCGTGAATCCTGATCCTTTCTCTAGTAATATCTATAGTGTTGGCGAGAGAATATTGCTAGTCTGGCTCAACCATCATTACAACGAACAAAAACAAAAGACTTGGCTTACGAACAGTAAGCGTACACCTCGTACATTTTTTCACAATTCTGCTGTAATACTTAAGTTTCCTAAGTACCTTGTGCTCTGGTTTTCTGCTGTAGTAATATTATGGACACTTTGTATTTAGCATCGACACCATCTGCTCGCTGGATAGTGAACTTTGATCTAGATTTTATGGATGGTTTGGTTTTGGCCTCACTGCTCGCTGCACATTGTCCTTTTCTTGTAAGTAATCTCAGACTTAGCTAACTACAACAATTGGTCATGCTATGCTTATGAGAACCAGAAATGAGGTAGCTCACAGTTGCTCAAAGATATTTCTAATGATTTGAGTATTACGAGCTGTTGGAATTTATACTGTATATTTAAATCATATAAGGCTGGTTTACGATCGTAATGGCCACCTTTGTTCACCTCTGGCCACCTTTGGCCACCTCTGACCACCTAATGGCCACCTTTGGCCACCTCTACTGCAATCTCTTCTTATTGAAGTTTATTTATTTATTGTTTCTTATCCTAGGTGAACAATCATTTGCGAAACATGTTTGTTTACCCAACGACTGCAGAGCAATGTCTTCATAACGCCGTGCAGGTCGTTGAAGCTTTTAAAATGCTGCACTTGGATTACGATATTGTACCAACTGACATCACTGAAGCTAATCCAGTGTCCATTCTACTCCTATGTCTTCATCTTTATCAACACTTACCTCAATATATCCCTCGTGCCACCGTTGAGTTCACTGGCAGTTTACACTCTACTGTGACGAAACACGTGAGTACTATCTATGATAAAATAATAGAGTAGACGCCGTGATTGCAGAATACGAAGTGTATGGGTCTCTTAAGCGCGAAACATCTAGTATACGTTCTTTCTTTGCTTTGCTTTAGGTTCAACTTCAAAACCCTAGTAGTAGCAAACCTCTATTATATCGAGCTATCCTCCTTGGTGCTGATGCTGCAGATTTCAGTGTGCCTATGGGAGATATGATTCAGGTTAACTTTAAACTTTACACATTCGACTTCATTACTTTGTTATAAAACAAACATGTTGAGATATGTGTGTTGGTAGGTTTCACCAAAGAGTCAGATCCAGTTGCCAGTGGACTTTAAAAGTCGTTTCTTGCGCACGTGCAATGCTACTTTGGTACTGGTTGGCAAACGTGCCGCATCAGCTTGTGGCAGTACTCTCGTGTTTAATCTCAAGACCTCGATAGATAACATCACACCAAGGGTATGCTTTAATGTTCAGTTAGTCGAAGGCTTTTGTTTGGTAGTTATGATCTGCTTGCTATTGTAATCATCTCTCTTTGCAGGCAACGATCAAGTGTGAGTCACCGTTGTACGAGATCAACAAAGTCCATCTGGATGTTTCTAATCCGTTTCCTCACGAAGGAAAGTTTCGTGTTGTGTTAGTGGAAGCTCGTGGCCAACTGCCTGGCGACACTGCCAAGGAGAAAAAAGCTAAGACAAAGATTGTCAAGAAAGTGAGCTCAAAGACGGATCATGGGTACGATCTTTTACTTTCTCATCGTAGGTGATACGAGATGCTGCATGTATCGACCTGTTATCAACAAACAAAGACTGGAAAAGAATCTATCTTTAATGCATGCTATTGTGGATTGAGTGCTATTATCGCGCTTTCGTTTAGGCAATCGAGGAAGCAAAAGCAGTCGAAGAAGGAATTGGTTGTCCCTGTTTCCCCTGAGAAAAAAAACGATACTCAAGTTTGTAAGTTCTTATTCATGAACCACCTTCCAGTTTATTACTGTAGAATGCATAATTATAGGGAGTTTAAGTTTCGCGTTCAAAAGCTACGGCAAACGGCAGAGCCGTTTTTCTTGGCAGACTTTGTTCGCCTCTCTTCGTTTTGGATTTTCCATATTATGTCAAACAGTTTTATTTTAACATCCTGTGCTAGCACAACTAATTATCTTTGCCTTAATGTCTTTATATCGGCAATGTTTTTGTCGCCTGGCGTTTGACGTTTGCCGTTGAACGCGAAGCTTAAGCTCTCTTATGTCCATCTTGATCTAGTACCAGAGAATATGTCATTGACGCGCGCATTTTGGTGCTCAGCTGACACTGTTCATCTTCATGCAAACGGTAATGCTAAAATGGAAATCAACTTCATCCCATTTCAACTCGGACATCGTCAGTGCTCAGTGTTGCTCATCAACGAGAAACTTGGCGAGTTTCTATATCTTATTGAAACAGAGACTGTACTTCCACTACCCTGTCGCGTTCCGTACGTGCCGTCCGCTCACAGTATGCGTATCACCAGTGCCCTGGCAGCGCATCACGGTCGTGGGCTCTACGGTGGGGATGATCGTGTGTTGTACTGGAAGTGTAAGAGTGCTGAGACATGTACAGAGAATATTGTTGTCGCCAGGACAAATCTGGCGAAAGAAAATGCTCTGGGTATGTTTCAAATGTTGCTTATCTTGTGCAGCTTTGATTACGAAGGATCATTGACTCTCCTACTATTTCTTCAAAATTTTCTGGTATTAAATAGACTAGAAAGCAAAGTATAGAGTGCACTCCATCTTAGTATGTTATGTATGTTGTATTTTGTAGCTGTGATAGGCGAGAAGAACATGTCTAAGAAAGAAAGACAACGTCGTGAACTAACCAATACTCTGAGTATCTCCAGCATCACTTCTGCGATGTCTTTACTTGGCTTGGCTCCTGAATGTTACCCCACTATGGAGCAAGGTTTACAAACAACGACATCTGGATGCATCTCTTTTAAAATCGAATCAAGCTCCAACTATTTCTCGGTGCCTTCAACACTGAAGATCCCTCTGGATGGTTCGAAAGAACATGGTGAGTTCAACTGACGCACTTTTTACTCTGTTTCCTTCCATATTACTGACTTCATTACCAGTTGTCACACTGATGAGTATGATCTTTTGTTTATTTGAAATCAGTCTTTTTGTATTATTATTCGCCGACAGTGGTTCGGAGATCACCTCCTGTGAATTATGATCTATGTACAGCATTCGCTTATATTAATTTGTATTTCTAGATAGAGGTGTGACATTACCAGTGCAGTTCGTGGCTAGTGAGGCTGGACACTACCCTTGTCAGATCATTCTGAAATCAGCAAATGATATCCGTGTATATCAGATTGAGTGTACAGTGAATGCAGGACGCTTTGAAACACAACTCGAGTTTACCACACCACTTCACCAATCTGTTACCCAAGATATACCAGTGGTAAGTATAGCTAGCGTATTTCGTATAAATATCGTTATTGTAACCCAAGAAAATGAAGAGATGCCTATGGTTGTTTTACAACGTTGAGATCCATTTTATTTTTTGCTAAGGTGAATCAAACGAAGCAAGATTGGCAGCTGAGAGCATCAATCGAAGGACAAGGATTTTACGGTCCTCCAATGATGTTGGCGAAAGCGTCTTTTACCTCCTACTATCCTCTTATGTTTCGTCCGAATTCTGAAGATTGCGTCAAGGTTATGCATTAGGTTTCTCTTCATGAATATTTTTAGTCCACGCGTTCCTCTGAGAACAGTTTTCAGCCATTTTTAAAAGCTATTCCTTGTTGTTAAAATTTGAATGTTGAACCTATGTTGATATGGTTTTTTTCTGCAGGGGAAACTTGTGTTAACTAACGCCCTAGATGGTAGTGAACAAGTGTTCAGACTCAAAGGTGTCGGTGATGCTCCTGTGGCCGTCGATCATATTGTGATTGAGTGTGAAGCGAGAAAAAAGTGAGTGTAAATCGAAGTCAACTTAGGTAAACAAAATCTTTGTCAACTCCCATGCATGCTCCATGTTTGCCCAACGATATTTGTATTTAATAATACAAGGTTTTGTGGCGTAAATTTATTTCTGCAGAGCTTTCGTATTGCAGATATTTCTTTTGGCTTAGCTGAAAGTAATTTTCTTTCCTCGTTTCAGGACAAGACAAAATATACAGCTACCAATGACTACTCGTAAGAGACGAGATTTCAAAGTTGTATCTGATCTTGATATTATCACTGGATTGCCCTACGTCTCTTGTATTCCAACTATACCGACAAGCTACGAGCTAAATGTGTTTCCATGGAAACGTGGCGTGTTCAATGGCGTCGTTTCGTTCATCGAGTCGTCATTGCCCGATGCAAAGAGTATTTCTAGAATTTGTAGGTGAGTTGTACTTTTACCAGACTCGGTGCTGGTCTCTCTTTTTGAAAATCCACCCTATCGCTACAGTTTTAATATATAACATTGTACTGAGATTACAATCTAGTACCATGAACATGTTTTGTCAGTTACAACTTCATGTGTATTTCTATTACTATATTTATATTCATATTATTATATATACGTCATGTCTGTTTCATCATATTTTTACATATAGAACTGATGATAGTGACACAAGCGAAGATGAACGGGATTCCCGTGGTCCCCAGTTGTCTAGTGCCTCTGAGCCTGCAAGCAGTGAGCCCGCAATTAAGTCGTTTAGATATTGGTATTCTGTAGAAATTCGTGCCAGTCCTTCTCCACCTGAGAAAATCCTTGATGTTTGCTGTGCAGTATTGTCAGCGGTAGGTGTAGAGATTACTGTATGTAATCCCAGTGAAGAGGAGGTGGTCATGAAAGTAGTGGTTGACGGCGACGGAGTTTATGGTGAACCTATGTTGGTCCTGGGTCCGAGGCAGCGGACTTTGTATCAAGCAATGTATACGCCAGTCATGATGGGAGTTCAAGAGGGGAGGTAAGAATTATGTATTTAGGTGCCCAGTAGAACTAGTGGTTATAAGTGTGAGAACATCATGTGTCAGTTACTCGTGAGTACTTTACGTTCACGGTTTACACTTCTCTAAAGTGATTTATAACTTTCTTGTAGTATTGTGTTTCAACATGAAGTCGTTGGTGAGTTTTGGTACAAACTGAATCTGGTGGCAGAACAGCCTGAACCCAAACATCTTCCCACTATTGACTGCGAACTTGGAAGGTGAGCCGGCGAACTATTCTAAGTCTAAGTACTGACTATAGTTACATTCCTAGATGTTAGTTGTCATAATGTGTAGAAAACTGCTGATTTGTTGAAACTTTCACCAATACAATTATAGTCACAGCCACCAAATGATTCAGTTGGAAAACCCAGCGGGACAAACATTGTTGCTCACTCCTTATTCTTCGAATCAAAGAAACTTTGCCCTAGAACTTGATGCTTCTAGACAGGTACGTTTGAAAGATAGCGTTTTGTCATCCTTGCAGTTTTCTCGATCTACAGCTGTCTCTCGTAGGTCATACAATGTTAGTCTGAGCAAAGAACAAAGGTGCAATGAATCAATACTGCTCTGTGTGTTTTTATAGTTATCACTGGCTCCTCACGGTGTCCTTCAAGTTCCTCTGAGATTCACTCCTTCCCAAATTGGAGTTGGCAAACATACAGCGAAGATCGTATTTCGCAGCGAACAGGTGATATGAAGCTCTGAGTTGGACTAATCTGATCTGTGCTTACTTGCATATTGCTTGTCTTATAACTAAGTTATTTATTTCTTATAGCTGGGAGATTGGGCATTCATTGCTTCTGGGACAGGTCTAAATCCCAAGCCAGCAAAACCAATCCACGTGAATGGTAAACTTTCAGAGAACACTTCTGTCATCGTTCCATTTCGTAATCCAACTGAACACACAGTAGTTGTTGATGTGACGTTAATGGAGAAATCACTGCAATCAGGTAAAATGGACCCTCAATAAATTATTGATGCATCCATGATGTTGTGATTACTGCTATTGATTACTTCACTGATTATGATATTACTAGTGATATTATCTGTGATTATATAATCGATGCTAGTGACGATGTCATCGATTGACACAATATAGATGATCATCAGCGATATTGATTGTGCTACCAGTACAAGTTGTATACTTATATTTTTTCTCGTCCAAGGTTCTGTATTCCTATCTGGTGTTTCAAATGAAAACTCCGACGAGCTGGCTTTCTGTCTTCTGTTGAAACGTAATGATGGTATCCTTCTGAAACCCCAAGAGATTCTCGATATCCCAGTGACATTCACTCCGCACTGCATGAAATCCTACGAAGCTACAGTCACTGTGTCTATACAGCGATACGACATAGCCCCCGGAACTTCGTACTCGGATATCCTTCCCACGACCATGATCAGTAATCTTAGTTGGATATTTCCACTCAAGGGGATTCCTGTGTCGCACGTCGTGAACACGTCACGTGTAATCGCTGTCACATGTCAGTCACGTGATCGTACTGAGCAAGTCGTTGAGCTGACTCTATCTGGTGTGGTGCCCAGTGGTAGACTTGGATCTCTTCATACTGGGGATATAAGAGCTCCAATCAATCTGGTTGGAGAAGATTCAATAAAAGAGCTTGAAATGGCTGTTAACAATGTTCCATTTTCTGAGAGCTTCAGGTTGGTTATTATTGCCTTCACTATATCTTTGAGAATATGTTTCTGTGATAGAATTATCTAGTTTTAATAGTTTTTTTCCAGTCTCACATGATCGGCAACTAGCTTTGAACAATGCCGTCATTTTTCAGCTATGAATTTCTGTATTCTGATGAAGATTGCCAAAATGCCTTAGAGAGGTCTCTTGGCATTCAACTCGAAAAGAAATATCGAAACAAAGCTTCTGGCGTAGTCACTTTAATATTTCGTCTTGTCTTTTCACCTTACAAACCTTTCAAGTAAGTGACAAGCTGCGCTGCACAGAAGATTATAAATTATTGTATTGAGTGTCTTCTCACTTTAGAAAATAGACCGTCGAACATCCTGTAATGTTTCCATTTTTTTCTTTCCAGTCACGTGGTTTATTTGGTAATCAGTGCTGGTTCTGGTGGCGTGTGGAAATTCCCTATCCGTTTCCTAGCAACTGAGGCTGAAGTTGACGACACCATTACAGTGGAAGCCGCTGGTCTTAATAAAGAAGCTGTAGTGGGCTTTCGTCTCACAAGTCAATCCAGGTTGGTTCAAATGCTTGGGAGTTTGCCTTGCAGTACTTTTCTCAAAGATCCACTAAGAGTCATCTCCTGTTGATCTTCTGTTTCTACAGTGGAAACGTGTGTATTTTGAGAAACACACAAGTTTTTGGTGGAGTTTCTGCTTATTTATGCGATATTACTCTCAGTTCTTCTTCACTTGATTTGTGTACGATTTCAGGCAAGCAGTTCCTTTCACTGCTTCTCTTACGACTGACTCGGACAAGGAATTTGCTTTGTATTGTTCGTCTGAGTTACTTTTACCTCAAGACAACGAAGGGACGTTGATTAAGGTCACCTACACTCCGAAATTGTACGGGAAGACTCACAAAGCTAAGATTATTGTGCAGGTAATTTTACCGTTGAATGCGATAGAAAAAAGATTTTGGCGCAAGACCAAGTCGCAGCTAAACTATGTCTCAACGATTATCACTCACACTTGACTTTTATCGAACAGACAGCGGACATGCAATGGACGTACGATGTGAAAGGGGTGACACCAGAGTACACTCCCCCTAGTGGCCAGTCAGTCATCGCAGCGAAACAAACAACTTTTGTAAAACAACGTAAGAAAAACTACGTCCGGGACAACCTCAGACTTCAGGCTACTGGAGTGTCGTCTCCTATCAAGGGAGCTCCCATCTTGCATCGCGGCCGACGAAATTGGAAAACGTGAGTGCCCAAAACGTCATTATGTGATGTCATCGACTGACATCATAATCTCGTGTCTGCATCTGATGTCGTATCTTGACGTCACCTTCAGTATTGTCATTTTAAGCTGTACTTTAAATGCTTTGTACATTCTGTATTGTTAACACGTAGTTTGTGAATAGTGTGAATGTAGTGTTACTGGAGGAACAGTTGATTTTGAACAAAGGCGTTTGAAGCTCAAAGTGAAGATTGATGAACATTTTAATCAAGGTATGTTTTTACGCTAATTCATTTCAGAATATCCTGACATGTTTTGCGTCAAAGCCTGATTGAAAGTGGTGCCTTTGTCCCGCGCGGATTTGCGGGCCAGAATTTAGAGATTGTGCGGGTGAAAAGGAGTTGCGGGCAGTCTCGTTCCCAGGCGCTTTAATGCACTCCTTTTAAATATTTTAAAAATCGTGAACGGTGCGCGTGAAACACGCGAGAAGGAAATCCCACTTTCAACCCGGAAGTAGCATGCACTTGCTATTTCCGTTTAAACTTCCCATTCTGTCTGTGGCGTTGGTCTGTTGTCATGTGAGTGAAATGATCTGAACGTGATTACGATCGATTACCAAAACTGCGGTGGAGTTTAACCTATCTTTAATAGTACAAGTTGGCATGCGAATTTTTGAGATTCAAAGATGCTTGCTTTTGCAGCATCATTTATATCAATGGTATTCATCATTTACACCTGTGAGGCTTCTGGTGACGTCAGGTATAAGGGTGACTCATTAACAACTCCTACTTCATCAGATTTAGATCCTCACGCCAACACTTATAATCGAGTTATATTTACGTTTGTATCCTTGTTATCAACACTTGGTTCAGTTGCTATTATTGTGACATATTTTTTATGGCGAGACCTGCAGACATCCGCGAGGCGAATCCTTGTATATATTTCAATTGGTGACTTCTTTGCTGTATACCCATCGCTGGTTATATTTTGGGCCAGACAGTACAAAGATGATGGTATTGCATGCCAGTTTCAAAGTTTTGTTACATCAACAGCTATCATGTGGTCATTTTTCTGGACATCGTCATTGGCCATTTACTTGTACATTGCACTAGTCCAGAAAAGACATGACATTTCTGAGAAATTGATGGTCCTCTTTCATGTGGTTAATTGGTGTTTACCAACAGTGTTGCTAGGGGCAGCATTATACAAAGGTGAACTAGGTAGTACCAAGGGTAACACTACTGCAGGATGGTGCTGGATTCGTATCGGTGACGATCACAAAAAAGCTGTTGTTTGGATGCTAATTTGCGGAAAATTATGGGAGATTGTTTCATATGTTATCAATGGTGCTCTTTACTATTTCATTACTCACAAAATAAAAAGACAGGTGCTGTACAATTTTTTTCTGGCTGTAGCTCTGCTGAAGTGCATTCATCTCTTAGGCTATTATGTTTTTGTTTAGGTTGCAGAGAGATTCCATCTTTTGTCATCACAGTCAGTTCAGATTGCTGAACAGAGCAGAGGAAAATTGGTTCTTGTTCCTGTTGTTTTTGTTGTTCTTCGAATTTGGGGAACTATAAGATTCATTCTCTTTGCATTCTCAGCAACCACACCTCATGCTTTTAAGGAAGTAATGCTTACTTTACAAGTGAGATTTTTATGCTTCATGACTTATTTGCTAATATTATACCCCCTAATTTGCAACATTGCATCATTAATGATTTGCTACTTCACTAATTTGCCACATTAACCTTAATTTGTTTCTACTTATGCTCTTAATTTGTTAGTATCTTGATTTTTTCATTAGCCTATTTTTAATAATTTATCTTCATTACCTTTCTCTTGTTTTAGATTGTTGGAGATAATGCTCAGGGAATAACTAACTTTGTTTTATTTTGTGTGTTGACTGAGAAATTCAAGGAACAAATTAGAAGACTGTTTAGAATTTGTAATCATAAATGGTATGAGACGGGTAGATCATCACGAACGCGAGAGTCTCCTAATTATCGTCGAACATTCAGTGATACTCGAAGCACCTATACTTTTCATAGCTAATCATTTTAAAATCCTCGTGAAACGTGTAGGGAAGGACGGATCATTAATTAATATTACGTGTAATTGCTACCGCGCGGCAGCGTCCCCCTTGCGTACCTATTTTTTGTCGTATCTACAAAACTTGGACAAGACTTGGATGTGACTTTGATCTTGAGTTAGTTTTCGTCGAGAATCAATGCATTCAAAGAGACACAGCATGACGCAAAATGACCCCAAACTTTATCCAAAACAGGTATTAAATTTCTGTGTTTATAATATAAACATTCGTAAACAATTTCTAGCTTTGCCGCCGCCTTTTGTACTGTAGAGCGTCATATGATGTTTTGGTGACGAGTGCGGTTTGGGTAAACCTTACATCCACTCATATCTTGGAAGGAAGTTATTGAATATTTTGAAACTTTTCATACTATTTCACCGTTTGTCATGATTACAGCTGTGGTCAGTCCAACAGACAATCCCAATTCATGGGCTGAGGAATATGCGCATCGTGAGAAGTTACGTTTATTGCAAATTATCATTTCAAGTCTATCAATACTTGGTTCTCTTACAATCATTGTGACTTTCTTCATCTTCAAAGAATTGCAAACAACCACAAGAAAATTTTTGGTGTTCATATCCGTTGGTGATTTTTTTACAGTCTACCCGTACTTAGTTGTAGCTTGGGCAGGTCATGAGCCAGATTCAATGAATAATTGCGTATTTCAGAGCATGGTCACCACTACAGCAGTAATGTGGTCATTTTTTTGGACGTCGTGTTTGGCAATATATTTATACATTGTTATTGGGCAAAGACAACAAGCAAAGGCAGAAAAATTATTACCATATTTTCATGTCATAAGCTGGGGTCTCCCCTTGGCCCTGAGTGCTACCACATGGGGTATTCATATGCTTGGTTGTGATCATTCACAAGTGTCAGCGGGGTGGTGTTGGGTAAGAGTGCAAGATGTTGACCATCGTCGCCACATTGTGTGGATGTTAGCTGCTGGAAAATTTTGGGAGATAGTTTCATATTTTATTGACATTATACTTTGTGCAATTGTGGCAAGAAAAATCAAAAGAGAGGTGGGCTTTTTCTTGCTAGCGTACATTGGCTAGACCATTTTACTCCTGAAAAATTTAGCATAGAACTCTCAAAACATTTAGCAAAGGACTCTTGCATTTTCTAATGAATTATCTTATTTGCACTAGGTTGCTAGTCGTGAGGTTTCACATGGTATGACCCACATCGCAACACGAGGAATGTGGAAGCTAATTTTGGCGCCAATTCTTTTCGTATTTCTTCGCCTATGGGGGACCATTCGATTTTTATTGTTCTCGTTCCATGCTTATCAATATGAATCTGACTTTTCAAGAATTCTCATTGTTTGTCATGTAAGGATGTTTTATTGTTAATGAGAGTATTTGGAAAGACAGTGTTTACAGAGTCCCTGTTTGTATATACTGATTGTTTTACAATTAAAAAGTTGAGGAAAGCTAAAAAAAGTTCCCAAACCATTGCAGTGCAGAGAATGTTGTGATAGCATCTCACTTTCTAATCTGATTTGTAGATAATTGGGGATTCAGCTCAAGGATTTGTGTATTTCATGTTGTACTGTCTATTCACTCCCAAGTTTCGAGAGATCGTCGGCAAAGCATTGTGCTGCCAAGGTTCAAGGACTGAGCAACACAGGCAACAGAAAGCTGAGCACCACAAATATCTATTGCAAAACCCCAAGAGTAGTATGTTGTACACCTGAGTCATTCCAACTCCAAGCAAACAATACAAACTATGTTATGATTGGAATCTAATTATCTAGCACAGTAAATATAAGGATCAATATTGCAAACATGGTAAACTTAATTATATGAAATTTTTGCATAGTACCTGATTATCTATTGCAAATCAGTAACATCAAATGAGCAATCAATGAGATTATGTTGTGAATGTAATTGTAACTTCAAGAATGTTGCAAATAATTGTAGGGATAAAATCCTTGCCAAAATATAGAAAACTTACGTAGGGATTCAAGATTATAACATACTCACTACATACTTTTAATGCATTGTATTTAAATAACTAGCATTTACTATACTTGCTGTGTATTCCACAAGGAGTAATAGTTACAATTCATCATGCTGCATGTCTCAGATTTAATTAGCTCGAGTACGCATTGCGTACCTATTTTTAGACCTTTTTTCGAGAACTTGGAACAGGCGCAGTTTTCCTGGAAGAGTCAATCAATTCAAAGAAAAAAATAGCATGACGCGGAATGCCCCCAGACTTTATCCAAACAGGTATTAAATTTCTGCATTTATGAAATTTCATAAACAGTTTGTAAGCTTTGCCGCCTTCTCTTGTGCTGTGGAGCGTCATATGATGAAAGCTAGCTTTTGTTTCTATTGCGCAGTACGATTTATAGTGATATCTTTGAAGGAAGCGATTGAAAATGTTGAAATTTCTCAGTATTTTACCAACTATCATGGTTGCAAGTTCAGCTGTAGTTGGTACAAGCGATTATTCATGGGAGGGGACGTACGCAAAAGAAGAGAGACAACGTATAATCCAAACTGCCATTTCAAGTCTCTCGATACTTGGTTCTCTTACAATCATTGTGACTTACTTCCTATTCAAAGAATTGCGAACAAGCACAAGAAAATTTTTGGTGTTCATATCCATTGGTGATTTTTTTACAGTCTACCCATACTTAGTTATAGCTTGGGTAGGTCGTGAGTCGGGTTCAATGAATTGCAAATTTCAGAGCATGGTTACCACTACAGCGGTAATGTGGTCATTTTTTTGGACGTCGTGTTTGGCAATATATTTATACCTTGTTATTGGGCGAAAACAACAAGAAAAGGCAGACAAATTAATGCCATATTTTCATGTCGTTAGCTGGGGTCTCCCCTTGGTTGTGACCTCTACTGCATGGGGTTTTGGTATGCTTGGTCGTGATGAATCACGGTCGTCAGGGGGATGGTGTTGGATAAAAGTGCATGATGTTGACCATGATGTCAGCCATGGTGTCAGCATTGTGTGGATGTTAGCTGCTGGAAAATTTTGGGAGATAATTTCGTATTTTATCGATATTATACTTTGTCTAATTGTCAGGAGAATAATCAGCAGAGAGGTGGGCTTTTTGCTAACCCACATTGGCTAGCCCATTTTACTCTTGAAAAGTTTAGCGTGATAACAGGTAGCATGGAACTTAGGCATTCTCTTATTAATTATTTTATTTACTCTAGATTTCTAGTATTAATCACGTGGGGTCACCTGGATCAACACAAATTGCAACACGAGCAATGCGGAAGTTAATCTTGGCTCCACTTCTTTTTGTACTACTTCGAATATGGGGCACGACCAGATTTTTGATGTTCTGCATTAATCCTCATCCAAAAAATGAATCTACAATTTCGAAAATTCTTGTTGTTTGTCATGTAAGTATGTTTTATTGGTATGAGAGAAATCTGGAACTTTAGACAGATGGTGTTTACAGAGTCCTGTTGCATATTGATTGGTTTGCAATTAAAAAGTTGAGGAAAGCTAAAAGTTCCTAAAGAAATGCAGTGCAAAAAATGTTGTGATAGCATCTCCCTTTCCAATCTGTTTTGTAGATAATTGGGGATTCAGCTCAAGGATTTGTGTATTTCATGTTGTACTGTCTATTCACTCCCAAGTTTCGAGAGGTCGTCGGCAAAGCATTGCGCTACCAAGGTTCAAGGACTAAGCAAGGTAGGCCAAGGAGAACTGAGCAACGTAAATATCTTCTGCCAAACCCCAAGAGTATTGTATTCTACACCTGATTCCAAAGAACCAATTAGAACCATTTAGAACTGGAATCTAATTCTCTGGCCCAATTAGGCAAATTGCAAAGATGGCAAACGATCAAATGAAATTGTAACAAAAAATCTGATTACATATTATGAATGAGCAACATCAAATGAGCAATCTCTGAAATGTAAACATGGAAAACTAATATAGGGATGCAAAATTTATAAAATGCTCGTCATATGCTTATAATGAAAGTATTTTATTAAATATCTAACATTTACAATATTTTACTTTGTGTTCAACAAGGAAGCATTCATCATAGTGCATATCTCATACTTACAGTTTTATAATAAACACCATTATATAATTATTACTAATGCATAGTAACTAACTGCTCAAAGTATAGTGCTGCTTTTTAATGTATGCATTTTATATGCTGCAGCTATAACAATCACTTCTTTTGCCCAACCTCCAATTATATTTTATAGTAATGAATTGTATAAATTAGTACTTGAATTGATTAGCTATTTAACAATAATAAATATTTTTTATAATATACATGTATGAATACAGCCCGACTATTAACATTTATAAACAACCATTTCTGAATTTGACTTGGTGACAAATCAAAAGCTTTTGCTGGGGAATGTTTTAATTAGTGCAAGAACCAATTTTGTTAAACTTTACATAGCACAACAATGTGTTACGAACAATGGTAAATCTAGGCATTGCATTTCCTGCTTTGTCTAGTTCTCTCAGTATACGGAACTAGGACAATCGGAACAGTACGTTTTCTCATCCACCATATGAAAGCCAATGTGTCCCAGGTCTTTATGACAGTCAGCACACTTGAAGCAATCGTTATGCCAGAAGAGATCATTTGTGGTCAAATATGCTCCATCTTTGATCTTTTTACAACAACTATGACATTGCTTTGCGAAGATTGCCTCATAGCAACCACCACAATAACGGTTGCCATAACGTATTAAAAACTTGCTCGTTGATAAAGGTTGTTGACAGTTATAGCAATCAAAACAGGCGTCATGCCACACTTGGCCGTTATATGCGACACCATCCCCCACTATAGCTTCCCCACAATCGACACATTTCTCCGAGAATAGGTTTCTGTGGCATTTGGGACAGTAGAATGAGCCTTTGTTCTCCATAAAATTTGATCGAATAGGCTGATGACAATTTTTACAACAGAAGCAATGGCTATGGTAAGCTAAGCTACCATGTTCAATCAATTGGCTCCCTGCTTTTATTTCTTCACCACATGTGCAGCACATTCTACCATTCTTTGCTTGGTAGCATTTAGTACACATTACGTTCTCTCCACCAACATTGAAACTACCTAGCACCAAGTTGTCCTCACATTTCTCACAGATGAAACATTCTTCGTGCCAGTGTGTTGTACCATGAGACATCCGTTTTTGTCCAATGGTGATCTTCTCTCCACAGCCTTTGCAATCATCTGCAAAATGCCTTGTGTGACAGCTCAAGCAGATTGCTTTTCCATCTTTTGTGGTCGTGTATTTGCTTTGAATGATTATATCATTGCATTCACCGCAGCGAAAGTGTTCAGCATGATAAGTACGGTTTGTTGTTTGCACAAAATCACCAGCAATGATGAGCTAGAAATTTGAAAGCAATAGTTACTTTACATGTTTCTGATTTGTTGAATATTATTTTTCTTTGAGTGCATATGCTTATTGTAAATGGTCTGACGCTATACGTTTCGAAAAAATTGAGAACTGCAATTCTTGGCGAATTTCATTGCCATAGAATAAGTAACCTAGCATTTCTTGGGTATCTTGGTCAATTTGGTTGTAAAAACTCCTTTAAAGTGATGGATTGAACAGGATAGTAAACTTGTATTAATTGATCCCTTGAACTAGCTTTGCAGATCTGTCTTGCTATCAACTACCGAATGGGTATGAACATCTTAACTTGATATTTACCTCATCACAGTCGTGGCAACGTGGTTTAAACAACTCTGCGTAGTGTCTGCCACAGTACAGATGATTGCTATCATCTGCATAATAGATTAGCTTTGTGAGAAACTGCTGACACACAGTACAGGTGAAACATGATGGATGACGGCATCCTGCACCAGCTGACACGACCATGTCATTCTTTTTAAATGAATTGCCACATCCTTCACATGACTAAAAAAGATTGGGGAAAATTACTACTGGTGTTCACAAGATAGTATGCAAGTTTGAGTCCATGAAAACTAATAAAAGAACCTGGTTACTTTTGCTAAGAAGAGATTAGAACTATTGGCATATGGAAGGCCTAAACTTGCACGCCATGATTGAGTATGATAATACCAACAAATAATGACAATTGCAACAAATAACCATGATTGAAACAGGAAACAGGAAATTGAGACATGAAATGATGGATGCCACAGAAAAATGTAAATTGCAACAAAAAATGGTAATTAGAATTAGAAAATGGCAATTGCGACTTACACTAGTATTGCTGTCTGATATCTTGATGAAGCCAGTACCACGAGCTTCAAGAAGCGTCATATAAAGACATTTCAAAGAAATTGCCTGATCTTTTGACAAACTTTTGCACATTGTTGGATCTCCATCTTGCTTGGGATTTTGATAGGCGAGTTGAGAGTTGAATTGCGCCACACCTTCAGCGCTCAGAGCGCTTGGAACCTTGTCTCTCGGTAGAGAATTCATAAAGGATTTCACCTGAAAGAGAAGGGTTATCTAGTTACATTGACTGGTAGATCTAAAAAAAAATAGTGTAAGCAAAGCCACGTCCAAACTACTCCCAAGAAAAAAACGAACTATCAACTTATTTTGTTAAAGTCTCTTCTCTATACGCTAACACCCTGGGTGCGTTCAACAGCTGTTTCGTACCGCGTCGTTCCTTCGAAAGATTGTTGGAGTACCTCAAGTACATGTCACTCTATACCGACAGAAAGAACTAGCTAGAGTTTCCATAAAAAGCTTCATCTCTTACAAGGAAATGCGTTGTGCCTGTACGTACTGATGTTAATAAAAACAATCTCTAAAAAGATAAGTTTGGCTTGTCCTGCGAAGGTCAATTATACTTACAAGAAAAAAAGAATGTGGACCGTGGATCTGACAAAGAACGCTACGACACTTTGATGGAACTAATATTAATGAACTTAAATCGGCACGAGTCACACAAAAAAGTCAATAAGTTTTCAATAGAAATCTAGCACTAAGACTAAACAAAGAAGTACTAACTTAGGTTAAGAGTAGTGGTTCTGAGCACCTTGATGATTCTTCTTCATATACGGAATTCATGCGATTGTCCTCATACTCTGAGCTGAAGTCTTCGCTTGACGCGTGTGGCGAATATGTAATTGCGATTGAAGTATATTACAAAGGCACTCACAATTTCTCTCGCAGTAATTTGTAAGCGTCATCCAAGTGAATGAAACAAAGACAATAGTTAGACAAAGAAGTAGCCAAAAGGTAAACTTTGCCTCATGCGACAATGAACAGCTGTACAGTAGTCTTAGTGATTGTAAACATCGCCCAAGTCAATGAGGAAGAGGCAGTGGATAACGAATTAGTAACTAAAGGCGAAAGAGTAGTTCGGCCTAACACAACACCCAACAGGAACAGGGTACAGTCTTAAGGTGGAAGAACTGGGTTTTTTCTCTATTATACAAACAGACTGACCTCATCCACGCTCCTGGTATAAAAGTACGGATAGCGAGGAATAGATGTAAAGCAAACTGTTAGGAGAGATTTCACACCCTAGGAATGTGGGTGAATACGATTAAATAACTGTGTTGCAGTGGTGTATAACTGCATTATGTCTAAGTTAGCTCGGAACAGCAGGAGTTTCAAAAAATGCGGTTGAATCTTTGTCAAATAGAAACTTCTCGTTGAAACTGAAGCTGACGATAATCAGTCTGTGGATACTCCCTTGCAACAGTATCGAATTTTCTTGTGATATATAATTTGGATTGACTACGCCCGATTGTAATCTTATGAGACGCACTTGAGACGTCTGAAATACAAACTTTCCGCGCTGGAAACTCGCCAAAACAATCCAAGGATTTACATTGTAAACCACCGTGTCACCACGATTCAGATTTTTTGGCTCAAACTACGTGAACTCTCGCTCTTCGCTTGTTTTACTAATAATTTAACTGTTTCCTGCTTAGGAGCATATATTGTTTCAAGTCTTTGTAACTTCTACCATATAAAGACATAGCCAGCGTTTTTCTACCGGTACAAATACGATATTAGGTGCAATGTTTCATAAGGCTTGCAGCAAGGAGTTCGAATTACACTTTGCCAAACTTCGCATTATACAGAATATAACACGAGTCAGTGGTACATGGTATAGTCGAATCAAATCATTGAGTTTTGTATTAAAGTAGAGTGTGGTAGAATACTAGGTACGATATACGGGACTGATTAGGCTAGGTTCACTGAGGGCTGCTTATAATGAAAGGGAGACTTTCTTTTTCTGACAATTTCACCATGCGCACTATATGCTATCTATACTAACGGCTATTCTCCGCAAACGAATTACTACACCAGTATTCACCAAACTACAGCAACAATTGAATATCTTGTAGAATATAACTCTACTGTAGAGTAGTATTTAGACATACCTCTCTCATGATGAATAGAATATTGTTTTTGGTATATTAACCCTGAATAGCCGTGACTTTAGGAGTGAAATAATTAGCCAGTGAATGTACTAACGAAGAACACACCACTACCTTCCGTTCAATTTAAGACAATACTTTGGAAAGATGTTTTGCCGAACTAACGTTGATGAATGAAGAAAAGTGTTTGACCCGGACTTTGCGGGGAGTCATGTTATTAGCGGTCTGATCATGATGACATACACAATGAGTGCTCTTCCGTATTGACGTCTGCCAAGAGCTCTCTGATTGCCGGAAGAATCATATTACGCGTTTTGAAAGAAAGAACACCAGAACGCAAGGTCATTCAAGTCGGCACGTAGCTACAAAAGAGCAGCTTACTTCCGAGTCGCCTTGGTCTTTTCTACCACTGATGTACAACTGCTAAATGGATACGTTTTCTCCCTGGAGGGATAAATTTAGCCACCCCATGCCCAGCCTTGACACAAACGAATCATCGAAGGAAAGAGTAGGGAATCCTTCTGAGTTTATATGAGATAAATTGTAGTTCATTCGTGTAGAGGAATATGTAGTAGAGACAGTGATGTTGTAAAGTATATGTGCGTCCAAATCCAAGATGCTTTAGAATACCAACTACTTATCTCCCTACGATCAAAGATCTAAACCTTAAACCCCTGCTTACCTCATCGTGGTTCAACCCTTCCGGTTGCCATAGATACGGAGAATGTTCTGGTGATCGCGGACTCTTCATCGCACTGAAATGACCTGAATCAACGCTGTCTTGCGAGTCTTGCGTGGACGTACTAGAATCGCTACTCAATCGAGATTCTTTGGTTTTTCCAACCGCTGCCATATCTTCTTCTTGGGTGTCACTGTTTCGTTTCTTATTTCGTCTTGCTTCAGGAGAATCTGTTTGACAACTTGACTCTTTGAAAACTTTTATAAACTTTTCTGCTTCACGGACACTTTGATTTGCTCCAAAAAATCCTTCAGTTTGACTCGAAGTATTCCTCGTGGTGACTGAATCAATGCTTTCATAGATATGTTCATTGCCTAATCGTACTTCTCTTTCTATAACATCCACATCAAACTCTGGCATAGGAGGCTCAATCACATCATACGTCCTGTTTGCAAAGAGCTCTTCTCTGCTGTTTGAAAACTGCCTCCCACCACGCTCGGTTTCATTTTCTTCAGGTAGGATAGTAATTGGAACTTTGACTTGTTTTTGTGGTGCATTGTCCGTCTGATAGCTGCTGCCTGGTTTACTAAATATAATGTGAACGAATGTGGTTTAAAATCAACAAATACTTCAAACATGGCCAATCAAATCTGACTCAGTGGAACGGAGAGATGATTAAAAAACAAAAGTATTTGGGAAATACCTAATGGGGTGATCAAATATTATTCATGTTTAGACAAACATAGTTTGTGTGTAGACGCAGCTGTGCAATATACTTTAGTTGAATAGACACATTTTATACCATATATTAACTTGTTCACCCCGTCTTCTGCGATATGGTTTTCTTAAAATAGGTCCTTCGATTATCGAATGCCGCATGCGCATAACCTGTAACATTTTTTCTTCTGATTGATATTAACTCCAAGTATAATGTTCCAAGTAGTTTTGCGAACTCCACAGTCTAGCTAACACAAACTTCGTTTGAAGCTGAACAAAGATTTAGGGTTTACATAGATTCTGGCGCCTTGTAGACGGATATTACGCTGCAAGTAGTCGTATATCCCTTCACCTCAGGTGACAATAAGAAATATGCGTTATAATCTTTCGTGGGAATTCCTGTCCCTGCATGTACGTCCAATTATAGTCAATAATTCCCAGAAAACACGCCTTACATAGTTAAGTTGTAAGGATTTTTTGTGTGTATTTACTAGGGCTAATTACACTCGTTGTTGAAATGATAGAACTTACTTTTATCTATCTATGTATGGCTTAAATAGTGGACTGTTGCAACAGAAGTAGTACTTCTATGTACAATGCAATTAACTTAATCGACTAATTAACTTAAAATCTTGGCTACGTAGCTTAGTTGAACTAAAGAGAGTTGAATGAGTGCACAGGAATCGGCCTAATGAGCTAATCATTCCTTTAAGCGTAAAACTACAACCGAAGCAAACTTTTTAGAACTACGCATCTTCATGAAATACAGCCAAATTGTCGAGAACGTGATGTAAAACTCTTTTAAGTTTGACAGGGAATGATGGATGGGAAGATGTGTTCTGGCATGAATTTCCTTCATCTTAAAATAGTTACAGGAACTCTCACGCCTTGGGCTAAAACAAAAAATCATAGTTCCATGGGAAGAACACTCTGCCAATATACCACACACGCACTTCCAGATTTTACTAAGAAAAGATTTTATTGCTCCAGATATGAAATAGCGTCGTGACCCTACTTTGAATATATACTACTCATGAAAAATAAGGTCGTTGATGTACACAACGTTTCAATAACTCAAGAATTCCTCTTCGCTTGGAACACACAGAACCTCACCTCAATCTATACTCATTTTTGAAATGCCTTAAGGTACAAATCGTCTTTAATCCGCTCTCAGTATTAACGTGTATAAGAAACGGAAATATTAGGATCTTGGGTGAGCAGGATGTCATGCATACCGGTACAAGAAAGCAGTTCACAGTTTTTGTAATGAAAATTTTTAATCGATTAATCATAAAATAGAGTGTTGATTAACTATCGGACGGTTTCCCAAAAGTGTGAAAAATATATTGATGTCAAACTGTATTTTAACCGAAGAGTATCAAAAACCCGGCAGTTAAATTAAGACTCTTTATCTTACAATTTTTTAAACGTACGTGTAAATTAAATATTAAACTATGCATGATACTTGTTTAAACCTGCTCAAATGTTAGTCTTTATGATTACGTCAGAACACGTAGCTACTGACGTCTTTGCAGGAAGTAATAACGTAGCTATTGACGTCATGAACAACGAAGAGAAGTCTAAGAGGTTTAATGTAGAATATTCGATACTCTGAAATTCATGGAAATTTCATGCCACATAGCATTTTTTGAAGCTTTTTTAGACTTGTAATTTGGCCAACGTAGCTTGAAGCGTCAAACTCTTTAAAAGTTGCTAGATATCTATTATATACATGGCATACTCTTCAGCCCATCTTGACATTGATAATTTTTATATGAAGCTTGCTATTTACGTTAAGTGCATGCAGAAAATTTCAATTGACCACATCTTGGCTGGAAGTGAAAATAACGAGTTAAATTAGAGTTAGTTTTCAAAGGGTGCGCTAAATATGAATATTCCCCTCCACCTAAAAAAAACAATTTTCAGCAAAAGCTTTTGCAACCAAGATGAACTATTAGAGCTGCCTGAATTAAATTGGATGCGCTTTATTCTTATTAAACATACCTAGTTGCTTGCCCCATCTTAGTAAGTTCGTCAAAAGAAAATGTCTAGAATCTTTCCAAACTGTTCCGTCTTCATAAAAGACAATATAATTCAACCAGCAGCTGTCTTGTTGAGTAACAAAGAACTAGTCCGTAGAGCTTGTGAAACACCTGTACCACTATAACACGCTTATTAGCAATATTCATGTATTACATCAAATCAATATCAGGACCTGGAATATTTATGTTTAAAGGCCATATCCATGTTTTTCATTGGTTGCAATAAAAGTCTGAGTCTATCATTTCGTATTTCCTCGACTTGGACAAACATTTTTAATGCTTCTATATGCAGTGCTGAAACTTTATTGTTATTTTTGGTCTGCCATACTGTACGTTTACCTCCAAAGTGTTGATTAATTTGCGCAAACATTAAACTTTTATGGATTGATGTACGCATATATAATACATTTGCTATTACTACTTATAAGATGCGATAATACATATGTGAAAAATTAAGACAGGAAGAGCCAAAAAAATGGAACAGACGAATTTTTGGTAGTACAATTGGCTTTTTCATTGTTGAAACAAAAACGAAAGTTCGCCTGCAGCTATGTACTAAACTAAAAGGGACTTTGAAAAAGGCTAAGATATATTTGTATAATATATGATAGAAGTAGTATATTAATGTTAAGCCAGTATAATTGCCATGCGCACTGATGGCAAATCTTAATGTCTACAAGGAACACATGCCCGCAAGCCGCTGTTTTGTGGTGAACAGGATAAACACGATAAATTCTCTTTCGGTGTCTGAAGGTACTTATCTATTGTGGCTCACAAGGTATGCCGTTGTCTTTCTTCCACCGGATTTTGCGGTAGGTCATGAGTACATTTGGGCGGATGTGAGCCACTTAATGAGTTCTCCCTGGCCGTCTTTGAAGTTTGAACGGGGAACTAACCTCAACGGTTCCTAATTATAAATCGTAATGATACCACCTCGTTGGCTAGTAGGATAATCATTAGCCCCCAAGAAGCTCGTCTCTGCGTATAAAATTGTTTTCTATGCAATAAATAGCGTGTTGACGGAAAATTCGATCAATTTGAAGGAAACGTTGTCTTAGTATTTTGCAGTCTCGGTTATAATAACATTTACCGGTAATTAAATTCTACGACTATGACTTGACCATATATCATGTTTTATTAGCCATTGAAAGGAATATTGCTTATAGCAATACCAATTTGAACTCTAATTTAACCGTGCGTGGACCAATTCAAAAACATGGACATTATCTCTGTATAAACTTCTTAACGATTCTCTGCAGGCATTTCAAAAAAAAAAGGAAATATGTTCGAGAGTGTATTGCTCGTATAGCGACAAACTCACGAATGCAAATAGAAAATAAAAACAGGAAACAAAGATTTATAGAGTTCAATATCAGAATTATAAAATACCGTGAAATCTTGGGTAGATAATTTACGTAATTGATACTGTGTTTGAAAGTTTTGCAATTGAGTTTTTTTTTCTTGTAAGGGAGATGGCTATCAAAAGGCAATTACTACATGACTTATTTATACAATATTTATAAGACTTCGGCAATGCAGATCGTTCGAGCTTGTTTGGAGTCTCTTTTGATTTTTTCAACGAATTAGTTGTTAATAGAATATTAGGGCCCCCTGGGTGGAAGATAATTATGCAAAATGAAGAGTGCCGACGTTTGTTTGCCAGATGGTCGGGACAAAATAACGAATCATTGTTTATCTCACTAGAAACTTTGTTCAACTGAAAATTTACATGACACAGTCTGTACATAAGAGTCGTCCTCCGTTTCTGAGAGCCTGCTTGAGATTTTTGGCAGGGCACATGCATTAATTCGCTAGTGTACATCCCTGTTTCACTGTCAGTACTGTACATTCAAAACGTGAAGATGAACTTTCTTTGAAGTCAGTTTCAGAACATGCTTATATGTAAGATTTAGCTTTTTAACTACATGTACAATTACAACCGTTTTGCCTTAATTCACATGTGAAAAGAACCAATTCTGGTTTATATTTTATGCACTACTTGCACATTTTGTGCACTAATACCTATTTTCACTTTCGTTACATTGTTACCTTTCTAGGCGAGGATGATTCACCCTACAGTGCATGCCAATTGTTTTACTCTATTTCACAAAAATTACCACTCTTGGTATACCAATGTTTCTAGGCTGTTTTACGTCAAACATGCATTCGTATTACGTGTTTGCATTGAGCATATACGACCTGTGCTTGTTTTCACACTTCTTTGCGCCAACGTTTTAATCGGATTATGAAGAATAACTTCCTGGGCAAAACACAATGTGAAAATACATTTTTCGCTTGTATTTATAAACTTTCATTTGTTGTATGCGGTCTACGTGCAAATTGAGATAAAGTTCTATGATCCATTTTCACGCAGCAAACACAATATTTTTTATGACATCCAGTATTTCAAGGGTATAGATTAGGCATTGATGGACCATATTATTACTTCCATTCCATCATGTTACACTATGTTCACGTTTGGTGGAGAGATCTTCAATGATCTTTCATCCGTTAGCTACATCCTCGTGTAATATTGTATCACATTGCTAGACTGAGCATGAAAATTGATTGGGAGATTGTCTAAAAGCCGATTCTTCATACTAGCGTTTATATTCAAGATGCATGGTCATTACCTCGCAAATATCAAAACAAAGAGTCTAATATTTGAGTGATAATGGCAATTACAGCCAGCAGAAATTCATGACAGTTTATATAAGTGTATTAGTATGGTATAAACACTTTCAACAAAAAAACTAACACACGACAACGAATCATCTTTTGGATCTTTCCTTAAAATATAAACTTCGCTACATTTTTTAAAAAGATATTGTACAATAGGCAAACCATGTAGTGGCGACTACTGGTGAGTTGTATGCTTTGGATAATTTGGCCTTGGAAACCTCCTAAACTTACTTATTAATATTTCCAATAATTCTCCCGACCCAAATGATTGTATTTACTATCATCAATGGCAGTGAATTCATTGGCAATGTAAATTTTAAAACTTTTTAAAACTTTTTAAACGTCGTCTTAGAAATATAAGGTAAATATGTATCCCGTTGGAACACTTGAGATTTTACACACGTCTAATGTGTACGTAATATATCTCTACAATATTGTAAACTTTCAACTCGGTGTACATTACAACATTTAACCCAAGTCGGCGGTCTCACAGTCACACAGTTCGTTAAGAAGTTAATTTTAAATGTAACTATAACAAACGTGGCTGAGGTAAGAAGTCTTTCACGTAATGATGCAGATTGTCGAGACGTAGGCCGTGCTTGATAAAGGGACACTACTTTCGAAGTGAAAGAAGAAGATTTTTTACTCACCGTCGTACGGTTAATCGAGGTGGCTTCTTCGGAGGAACCTTTTTCATCGGTTCAAAAACACTTCCTTTTACATTCGAGGCCATACTGAATATTGTCTTGTGACATTCAACTATCAACGTAGAAGGAACTTGCCGGCGAATGCAGTTCTTCTGAATTACTTTTATATTCCCCAACAGCGGTTATTCCTTGCTCTTTGCCAACTGAATTTACTGTTATGATGTCTGATGCTTGATTTTATGCCAATGATAATTTTAGTGGAGTCCGCCCACAATGAAAATCATTAATAATGCAAAGCAAAAGATCGCATCAGAGCGCAATCTATATCCTCTCTATCATTGACCAAATCAAATGGTGATTCTTAAAGATTTCTGTTCGTCCTACGACCTCTTTCAAATCGTCTATCCTCCGTCTTAGAACAGGATGCGTCTCCGCATGACAATGCAGTTGTATGTCAATGAAAAACGAGACAAGGAGCGTTAAACAAAGAGGGTTTCGAAAGCAAAACAAAGTGAAGAAGGTGACATTTGACAGCATGTTGCAGTGTATCTGTTCAATCTAGCGACGGGGGTGATTTTAATGACACAAAATTGTTTTACGGGGAAACCAAAAATGGTGTTAAACCTATCGTTGCTTTTAGCTGTGTTTTTTATTCAAATACGACGTAGGAATTATTTGCGGTTTTGCTTAGAAAATGCCAAAACAAAAGTCAATTTTCTAATTTTTTTTATACCGCCAAGTAATATGAACCGCATGTGAAAATCAAGTTTGGCTTAACGATGTATAATTTCTGCACAATATGATTTAATGTGACGACAGCTTTTTTGGTCATAACAGAACCTAGCATTTGTTTTGTCTGGTTAAAAACTCTTCTTTGCTAGGGAGCATTTGCTACATTTATGTACAATAAATTCTTTGTGTTTGTGATGTGTCACGCGATGATAACAAGAATAGCTGGTTAATTTTGAGTTTTCGCATAAAAGGTCGTGGGAGAGTTATGGGGCTAACATAAAGAGACGGCGACCGTGACCGCTGGAAATGGCAACGCAGGCGACGGGAGAGTTCTTGGCGTCGGCGATTCTTGTAACATGGGGCGCTTTCCATTTACACGGACGGACTGGTGGTCAGATCGATCAAAATGGTCTTTTTCCTGGTTTGATCAAAATTTTACGGTCAGATTTGTAACAGGCCAAAACGTTTTGTTTTCCTTTTAACAATTTTGACCGATCTGACCAGTCTGACTGCGTAAATGGAAAGCGCCCATGTAACTACTTCGCTTATCTGAGTTCAGCCAATCAGATTCTAGAACAAGATGCGCATGGCGTGCAAATTTTGAAATATTCATGTTTGGGGCATTGTCGTATTTTGCAGAAGAATGTAATTTAATTGAAGAAATATCGCAATTTTTAACTTAAAAAATGGTCGAGGAGCGAAGGTAGACATCTACACTTGTTTATAATGACTTAAAGTTGGTCTGCATTCGAAAATATTGAGGTTGTGAGCGATATTTGAGCGTCAAAGTGCATTTGAAGTTGAAACATTGGGTAAGTTTACAGGCGATTTGCGTTCGTCCGAATGGCTTCTTCAACTTTCAATATTTGTACTGTTCCTTTGATGTTCCTTGCATATTTTGTTATTACAGCTTTAAGAAATATATGTTGATTTTACGTTCAACCGATATTTCTTCTATCTTTAGTTTTAAACGAGAAAATTCGACAAGAAATTGTCGATGGAGGCCTCGAATGAGACATGCAAACTTTCTTCGCGAACGTAGGCGGTCGTGTGGTTTTGTTTCTCGCTTCTTTCGTCATTTTAAGACACCAAAACCAACTCTAAATGCTTTTTAATTGTGTTTAAGTCGGTTCTTGTAGAAGACATAGTGGTTTTTTAAAAGCATTTTTAGCAACAGCAGAAATTAGGACTGAAGTACTCCAGATGTAGGCGGGGGAGGTGTGGAGGATTTATAGCAGGTTGATTGTGGGGGTGGAAATATATTCCAGCGTAACAGTTCCGATGTTTTGTGGGATTAATTACATGTCGGATAAATTGGGTGGTTAGGAGACAAAATAAAGCAGAAAATGGGGGAAAATGTAAAGCACCTGCAAGCGACCCTAACAAAAATTCATTCTTGTTGAGGCTGGTGGCAGGTGTCTTTCATTTATTCATCGCCTAATGTTTCCGGCATGTAATTATTCCCACAAAAAATAAGGCAACTCCTTTGGAGGCCAACCATGAAATGGCAAAATGCAAAGACTAGTTGCAGTTAATTTATGTGCATGCTGCACCAAATGAAGGTTTTCTGTATGAAGCAGTAGTTGCATGTCTCTTAACTCCTCTACACAACAATAATTTGCTAAACATGTGTTCTTTTTTTCAATATCAGGAACTGAAAGATGATGCATTCCACTCATACAGAAGGTGTTGTGCTCGACTAGATGCCCTGGTTGAAATGGAGTAAACTTGGCCAGGTTAGAATTCTATTTTGTTTTGTTGAAGGTCATAATTGCCCACAAACCTGACGCCTAGTTTGGATAATGAGAACAGGAAGTTTAGCTTAAAAGTGCTGCTGAGGTTCTGCCAGCCAAGCACGTTTTCTCAGATTTTGCAGCACGTCGTTTAAATTGAGGTTTGTATTTTGATGATGATAATTTTGCATGAATATCATAGTTTTGAGTTTTCATTACTATGATGTAGAATTTAAAGTTGAATAGCTGGTTTTTGACATGGCCTCTGCTGGAAGCAATGTAGTCCAATCTATAATGCGATAGTAGACCTCTACAGATTGCTCCCTGGGCTTAAGGCTAGCCCTCTGGCAGCACTTATTGGCAGGGTTCGAGATTTGCAGTATCCTGGTATCCGGACGATGCCACTTTTTAGTATTATATACCAAATGTCAATACCTAGGTATCCTACGTGGATACCACTGATTTCTTGCTTAAATACAAAAATAACAACACTATTTGCAAGACAGAACCTTGAAATCTATGCAATTTTGCAAATTTTGACATTCGATCGATCCGTAAGAAAATGCGAATGAACCACGAAGAAAACAAAAGCACATCTGCGACAAAACGAACAAAACTGTAGTGCTTCCATTATTTTTTGAAGTGCAGTTTTCATTTGTTGTGGATTATCCATCGCGATATTGTCAAATGGAAGCTACAGGTGTATTTATTTATTTGTAACGCTTGTTCAGTGTTTGCAAAATAATTTAAATCTAAAATTTATGTTTCTGCTAATCTTTGTACATACTGAGAATCTCAGACTACATGCTGTGGTCTGTGTCTCAATAGTGAGCAGTCTTCAAAACCTCCAAATAAACATAATATGTAATCCATATTTTAGGCACTGGATTTAGGTTACCAGATTTTCAATTTGGATGGTACCAATTGTACAAATGCTGGTATCCATAATGGATGCCATGAAAATATGCAAATCTCAAACCCTGCTTATTGGGGTAAAAGGCATCGTCAATTTAAGTACTTAGGTGTACACTTTAATGGTGAAAAGTTAAATGAAGTTCATCCAATGGCTACTCAAAGGGAGCCATAACGTCACACGTATAAGGAGCCTCATAATTGAATGTGAAAAACCGAGTTGTATGGGATTTGATCAGGGGATTTTTTGTGCATTATCGAATGAATTAACTCTAAATGGTTGAATATGAAAAATCTATAAATACAAGTGTGTGAATATCACTGACCTATAAGTATAACTGAATAAATATCACTGTTCTATAACTATAACTGATTTAATATCATTATTGACAATTTTCCTCGTTTCTGATTGGCTAAGGACATTGAAATTTTCTTTTAATTTTTTTTACTATGGGTATTTAGGATAAAATACCAAATGTGGTATTTTATCCTAAATATCCATAGTAAAAATTGTGCCACGTCAGCAAACGTCAGCAACTTTGAAATCGTTGCGAATATATTATAAATATTATGAATACAATTAATTAAAAAAAATAAACATTTTTCTCTGAGTCCTTGTCATATTGTCA
>JAODVM010222103.1:0-52195 GCA_025400095.1 Phenganax marumi | reverse complement strand
CATTCGATTTTTTGGGCCGGTGGAAATCTAGGGCCGGGGGCAAATGCCCCTTTTGCCCCTTAGATAATCCGGCACTGCATAAAATGCAAATTTTGGGGATTGGATCGAAATTTGAATTGCAGTTTAATCATAGAGTTTAATCGTTAAATTTCGACGGGGAGACTAAACGTCAGATTTTCTCGCTCTTTCGACTGAAAAAATAAAAAGATAACTGAACAAAAAAAAAGACTTGGTGGAGGAATTAGCCTGCAGTAAACCCAACCGTGAGGTCTCAGGGTATATAAAAAAAACGAACTTTTTGGGCAGATATTTAATTGCTACTGTCTGGGGAAAATTCAGAACGACTTGGTGGAAATTTCGAAAATGTTGCAGTCGCTTGCTTTTTTTCAAAGTGAATCAGCTATTGTCAGCTTTCAGTTTGGTATTAATAGAAAGCTGAGGATTCATTGATATTAAAAATAAAAAATTTAAAGTGCTGCATAAGTAAAATTCAAAAAAGTAAGGGAAAATGTTTTCAAGTCGTGAAAATTCCAAACTTGTCAACTTTTTTTCCTTTGGTTTTAATAAAAAGCTGAGAATTCATTTAAAATAAAAAGTTTAATATGCAAAAAAGTGAAATTTCAAAAAACTCAAGAAAAACAACAGAGAGTAGAAATGACCATGTGAGACACCATCCTGAACATTTGTTTTATTTTTCAGTGAAATAAACAATAATAGTGATATTGTACCACATCACTTCTAATGCACACAGATAATCCACTAATATATGCTCTGTACACGTCTTCAAAGTAGTTTGCATGTGCATTGGCCACTTTTTCTTATCGTTCAGTAAAATAAACGACAGTAACAGTGATATCATCCCTTACTGCTCTTCTAATATGTGTAGGTACCGTAAGCAGTTTGGTCACTCTGACATCATCATCACCGCCTAGCGCTTCTTGTATGAGTTGGCTTGCACCATTGAACTGGCTACCATCTTGAGGATAACCTGACAGACGACCATTGTCCAGTAGTTCACCAACACACTGGACAGCACGGTCGCTGCTCATCATATCCCATAAGCCATCAGTGGCAATCACTAGAAACTTATCATGACTTTCCAAAGCATGATGCACTACCACAGGCTCGGCAGTCAGGTAGGGAGGAGTACGATATACTTGAGGTGGTATTACTACTCTACCATAAATGTTGTTTAAGAAATCCTTATGCAGTTTAGACTCCCATTTAAATATGACATCACCAAAAGCACGGAATGGCTGCAAATGTCCAAGAAGACGTCCATTCCAAATGATAAATTCCTCTCCAGGGTGCTCAACTTTTACTCGGTTAACCTCTTCAGGATTGAGTGCATTTTGATCCACTGACAAAGACGTTGTAAGCCATTTCCCATCAGATGACTTAGACCCAAGAACTGCCCGACAGTCACCTGGAGATAACAATATTAGCTGGGCAAGCATGTTCAACTCATCTACATCATTCACCCCTTTTAATTGTATTAACCAGCAAAAAAGCAAGAACTGATGGCCTACCTGAATTAGCAACATACAAATCATTACCCTGGATGTATGCTGAGATAGCACAAGCTCCAGACAAACCCTTCATAATTTTCTCATTATCATAGCCATTCTTTTCAGGCAGAGCTTCATCCACAATATCGTCATCAAGTAAAGTGAATGCAGTTTTCAACTGCTGTGCAACACTTGCATTTTCAAAATACCCATTTGCAGCAAAATCCTTTGCTTTCTGCCCAAGAGAACTGTTTACATTATTTCTACCCTTCTGTTCCAAATGAACTACTTTGGAAAGCAATGTTGTGAGTTGCTTTGGGTTACCTATGCTGCACTGGGAAGTTAGTGAAATAGCCAAGTAATGTGGCAATCTGTTCATGACTTCATCAGCACATTGCCATCCACTATGACCATCAAAGACGCCAAATAGTAAGCCATCCAGAACGCGGTATTCAGCGTGTCTGTCTTCAGTGGGTTCATTTGATGCCAAATTATTGCTCTCATAGTGCGACACAACACCAAAATTTACTGAAACTAACTTTTCGTTTCTTCGTATCTCCGCATGGGGCAGATTCTTAGGAGTCTGAGGAGTTCTTGATTGTTTCTCTGGTATGCTGGGTGTGCTATTGGTTTTCAGAAAACTAGGTACAAAATATTGCCATAAAATACTTCCATATGAGTTGCTGTAATACAATTGATCTTTGCAAGATAACCATAGTGAGCCAAAAGCAGCAACAACACCAGCAGCTACAGGAATTTTTCTTGCTTTTAGTGATAAAGTAAAGCGATACATACCCAAGAATAGCCGTAAATTCTAGCTTAAAACCACGATGTACACTCGACACTCCACCTGGTCGCCATCGTGAACAGGGGGGCTGTTAGCAATCTGCACCACATCTGCACATGCTTACGGCCAAATGCCGATGAAAAAAAGGCCAAATCCAACCAAAAAAGGCCAAACTGTCTTGGCATTCGTGAAATCCATCCGATTCGAATATTTTGTAAATTGTTACCGGAAAAAAGATTCGATCGACTGCACGCATTACGGAAACACGGCACGTCTGCGAATCAAAGACAAGAAGTCTCTTATTTTACTGCCTCATCAGCCTCCGTCAGTCGTTTTCTAGGGTGTCGCAAATATATAATACAATATTCCTTATTCTAAGAGAATTGAGACATAAAAAATCTAAACTACGTGTGAAGCATTGAAACGAATCTTACATTGTTTCAACAGGCTGTTCTATGCAGATATTTCTCCCTTAAGTTAGTCATACAATGGAGCGAGAAAGTGCTTACAAAGCAGTGTCTTGAAAACTTGAAGTTCGATTGTTTGTTGTGGTACTTCTACGATACATTTTTAACGCTTTGGTGTTCACAACAAAGGCAAAGGCGAGAAACACACCTTGCAATGAAGTACAAATCACAAAGAGAAACCAATACACCGTGGACGGCTCACCAATGATAGCAAGAAGTGCGAATAACCATGTGAATCCCATAAGTGTGGCTAATGTCACATAAATTGACAAATGTGATCGTTTTTCTCCAGACGAATGGATTGCAGCCTGGTTTTGACCGTGTTTACGTAAATACAGAACACTGATGACAAAAGCAACGGCGTTGAATAGAAGTAGTATTCCGACTGGCGTTGCTAAGACATAGATATGCGCGTCTATTTCATTGACCCAACAGATGCTGGAGTCCCCGTATCCGAGATAGGCAATATCTTGTGAGTCTAAGACAGCACAAATCGTGACCATTACCGCCGGTGCTAGCCATACCACGGCGCAATAAATACGAAATAGTTTTCCTTCTTCGTCTACCGAAGGTCTCAGAGCAAGGCTATTCCTTGCCAATGTTTTACAAGTATGGAAAGCGATCACGCTCATGCTAGCGAAAGACGCCAAGAGGAAATAATGCGCAATGACTGCTGCTGCCGAACACAATGATGAGGTTCTTACTTTGTCAAAACCGATGATCAACCAAATACAAGCGAACAGCAGTAAGGTTAATGCGAGGTTCATTAAGTTCTTCCCGGGAAGCGTTCGAAGGTGTCGGAATTTGATGTACGTGACAAGCAGGAATATGAGGCAGACGATAGATAGCAAGAAACCAATAACTGTTATCCAACTAAGAACTTCATTATCCCTGATCGTTTCGCCTAGTTCTTCTTCGCTGTCTGGCACAGCATCGCATATTGCAATTGAACTGTCAGGCAAAATAATGTATTCTCCGTAATTATACAGTACTGAGGTGCCATGACGATAAATGCTCAAGTTGTCAAAAACGGCGAAGGTACTTGTAGGAAGAACGGTGTGGGTTGAAGTACACGTACTAGGCCTGTATTTCTCACATACAGTGATGTTTCCGGGTTGAACTCGTACATGATGGCTATTCTCTCTATAGTATTCAAATGCGCTCAATGTTGCATTCGTACTGTTCACATACACACTGTCATCGTCCAACAAGGTGTACTGATCGCTAGAGTACGCCTCAGGTTCAACACAAGCAAGAGGACGGGAAGTTGTTTTCTCAACAGTGAACGAGTAGTTGCCTAGAGCCAGGAGAAAGGGATTCTTGAAATGGATAAAGTTGAGAAGATTTTTTTCTGATGAATTACCACGATTGCCCGACAAATCTTCCAGTGTTTGTTTTGGAGTTAAAATGACTGTGCACTCAACGACATGAAGTCTGCTTTTACGAATAATACTGGCGCTTGTAACGAGAATTTGGAAGCTAGAAGCATTAAAGTGGTTAACAAACATTCTGTGATAGTCTTTACTGAGTAGCTTTTCAGAGATTGAGAACCCTGGTAGGAGCCAGGCAACTACATAAAATCTTCCTTGCCTGCTTTGTTTTGGTGGTGGAATCCAGTCAACTCGACATATTTGAAGCAGATTGTCGTATTTCATTCCTCGATTAGTGCACACCGTCTGTGTGATAGATACCGTGAATGTTCTAACACTGGCTGTCTTCCCATTGACACCGAAGACAACAGAAAAAGACTGCCGAAAAACAAAAAAACAAAACCGAGGGACATCACTTGGAAAACAAAAAGCAGGAATGACTTGCTGGCAAATCGCACAGAAGATGTTCTTAAAGTGGCCAAAACGAGAAACTGAGACGAGTGACACTGGACCATTGATGCAAGAGTTGTTCGGCTTACTTTGAGGACAAGAACTGATCACTTTGCGTAAGCAATAACGTCTTGGCTGGTGAGCTTTAGGTTGCAATTTACCACCAAAATTAGGGAATCTAGCCCCATGTCGAACCAGGAAACGAATTTTTTCACTTAAGTTATAATTTTCAGGCGGGATCACGTTCGTTTCAATTTCCAATGGCCACAGTTCAACGCGTTCAACGCCATTGCATAACGCACAGTATGCGTTTCGAAATGTGATGTTGTCCAGGCTAACTACGGGATTATTTCTTCCAAAATCCAGTGACCATACTGCTAGGCTACGCACTGGACTTTCACATTTCGTACGCGTCTCGTCTTCAGGCCACGATTGGTCGCATTTTGATACCATCCAAATTCCCTCACCAACTGAACAATACGTCGAATCAATATACCCATTTCTTTCACAACTCCAGTGATAATTTTGGGTTAGCACCGATTTTGGTTTCTGGACGCCGCAGTATTGCTCATAATCTGAGCAACAGTCGTGGAAAACTTCATAACAATCTGGATCGCAATAGCATACAATTTTCTCCTCATTTCTCCACTCTGTTCTGTTTGGAGAGCACCGTCCCGAACACGACTTCTCCGCGTCACAGACTGGCAAACCAGCCTTCTCCATTTGTAGTGACGTCGTTTTGATAACCGTGAACTTAGTATCGTTAAAGGTTAGAACAAATGGTTTGTTAAAGAAGATAACGTTGCTTAGATTGTCATAAGATGAGCGGTGCGTTGCCTTATACCGTGAAACAAGTAAGCTTTGCTTTGGAGTGAGGGTGAGAGTAAAGGAAGCTAAAACGAAGGAATTAAGTCCTGAAGGTCCAGCAAGAGTCGATACATTGATATTCGTAATCAGCTCTGACGGGGTGTTGAGAAAGTCTCCAATCGAATTTTGAAAGTCTTTTTCGACGAATGAAAATTTTTCGGAACGAACATCTGGCTTAAGCCAAGTGTAGATGAGAAATTTGTCATAGCCAGTTACAACAGGTGACGCAAAAAAACCACGAACGCAAACTTGCAGTTCACTGTTATAAATCATCCCAGTTTCGTTACAAGAATCTTTTGTTACCAAAATCGCGCCTTGTTCTTCTTCATTATTAAACATTCTGACGTAATTCAGCGCCAGCGTGAATGTCTGAGGTAATAAAAATATACAACCTTGCAGCAATGGACCTGGAAAGCAAGAAAGAAAAACACCGGCGCCTTGACAAAATGCGCAATCGACGTTTTTATAGTTCGCCATGAAAGACGATACGATGGCAGTCGAGCCGTTTGAACAAACATTGTCTGTTTTATTGTGAGAGCAACTACTTATGATATTCTGAACGCAATAGCGTCTTGCATGAGTAGCTTTTGGACGAGAAGGACCATTGCCAAATGGGAATTCAGCTTTGTTTGCTAGGAGAAACTCTACTTGCTGGCTAATGTTATAACTTTTGGGTGGTATTATGGAAGTTAGTACGTCGACTGGCCAAAAACCGACGGGAGTTGCAGCACTGTTACATAACGCACAAAAATAGTTACGATATGTAACGTTCGAATTGTCAACAACTGGAATGTAACGGGCAAGATCTATTGAGCCAAGCACTAAGTTGTCACTCGGTCGCTCGCATTTTTTTCGTGTTTCCTCGTTAAACCAGTCACCAGGACAACGAGCCACCATCCATAAACCTCTACTAACTTCACAATTATCTTCATTGAAGAGTCCAACAGATTCACAACTCCAGTTGTACTTCGTGTTGGGAACGAATTTCGGTTTCTGCTCTCCGCAATATTTTACATAATCCGCACAACAATCGTGAAATACCTCATAACAATCAGGGTCGCAATAACATGCAAGTTTTGACTGTGTTCTCCATTCCGTGTCATTCGCACATCGACCTGGAATATAACAAGAATACATTTCATCTTGAGAAGGTTATATGGTAAATGGATATGAAGAAGTTAAAGTCTTTACATATTTTGCAAAGACGAATTGCTTGTGTGATAGAAAACCCTTAATGTATGTACTTTACCTTGACAAGATCTCTCGCCTAAACAGATTAACTGCCGTGGAGGAACAGTAAAAGTCCGCGGAAGTATTAAAGGTGAAGGGGAAAATACGATTTCAGGTTTGTTGGGCAGCTCCGTGGTGTTTAAATTACGTTTGACAACGCGATGTTGATGCTGGTAGATCCTCGGCTTATCATTGTGGTCTTCACCACCTTTCGTGCTATGTCCAGAGACTTCTACTCTTCGAAAGAAGTTTCTTTTCTCGTCCACGTTTTGGTTATCCGAAGCTATATTAGCACTTGTGAAATGTTCATCAAATACTTGATTGTTTCTTGTTCTGGTTGCTCCTGTTATTACTACGAAAAGAAAACACGTCAAGAATAACATGGCTTGCAGCGTATTCGAAGCAGTAGTAACGGTGCAAGACTTAGCTACACCGAAGACGTATTCTTCCAAAAGATATACAATACTGCACTCCTTAGTTGTTAAGATATTTACAACGTTCAAAATATTGTCATTAATATCTCTACGCTTTGCTTCATCGAATGTGTGTGGGCTGTTTTGCTCTGGTTGCACACAAAGAACTTTTGAGCTGTTTTTCCGACAGACAGTTTTCAATTAACGGAAAGTGATAATACTCAGTTATCTTACGAGCTGTCATGCGCGGGCGAATGGCAGACTACAAAATGTCTAAGGCTGGTTTTCGTATGGTAACAATTGCTGTATGCGAGGAGTCACGACGTACCCCAATGGCCAGCCAGAATACTACATCTTCTTGACAACAAATCTTATGAGAGAAAACGTACATATTGTTTACTAATAAATGCTTTGCTAATAATCAGTTGGAAACTGATCCGATTCGGCTGTTTAGAAACGTCGTAACTCTATCTTTGCTGCAGTTACGACCATAAGAAAACCAGCCTCAACGAAGCTTTGCAAACTTGAATCAGATCAAGTCAAACTGAGCCTGAGGCGCACCCTATATGTGGAAATAGGTTCTGGACGATACCACGTAGTAATAAACGAACAAGTACAGAGCTGTTAAAATTATCATGGTGTAGATAATATTACTAGGAGGCTGGTTCGTGCAATCAGGCTATTCGAGTATTAGCTGAATAATCATTTAGTTTGTATTACAAAGTGTTCGCGTTTCGATGTTAATTAACTTGCTTATTTATATTCATATTACGTGTTGCTATAAAAACACTGGCATATGCACGCACTGCTTGTGTCTCTTGGAAACAAGAAATGAAAGTTTTGTACACACACGAAACAAATCATGGATCGACCGTCAACAGTTTGCGGTGCTACCCACGGCGTTGCTCCAAAACGAGACATTTTCCCTCGAGACGAAGGACCTGGAGCTCCGGAAAAAACACGTCTTCCAACAATCTTCATCGGATCTATTCGTGGACAATACACAAGAAAAATATGGAAGAAAGATCGGGACAGCATCAGGACCTACTACAGACAATCCAGGAAGATGTACTTTGGTGCATTCCCTGACAGCGATTTCGCTATAAGAACAATTGACAAATATCTCAGAAAGTTCACAAAAGTTGGCTTTGAGACCGTACGTATCATTTACGCGGGTGAAGTGAGTAGTCTTGGGAGCGATGATAATCGCTTTGTTTTCGACACTGGAAGAGACTTGTCTGTGCGCGGTCTTATTAATTTCGTCTTGGGTAAAGGCATAAGTTTGGAATTGGTGGTTGTTAGTCTTCGTTCATTCATCTGGGCGGATATTATGGGTTTGAAGTTGCAGCCCGAGCAGTCGTTGACTGTCTATTATCCATCGTACCTTCTGCCAACGAATCTGGAAGACTCAAGCTTGGATATGTTCGATAAAGCTGGCACGAAAACTCTCAAAACATGGCAGTTTATTAAAGCAAGATACAAAGCCTGAGATGAATGCATAGAATTAAAATATCATATAGGAAAGATCTGCTTCCAAACTACGAATTTGACAAGCATAGATCCCTTACGTAGCTAAGGTTGCAGAATATAGTACCGCGCGACATGTTAAATATAACTTGAAAATGATTAAAACATAGTGAAACCCAGACAACGATAGTGCACGAGTGAATACTATAGTACTATTACACTGAAGAGAGCACAGCAGCATTACAAGTGGCCAGTACCGCACTGTCAGGGCGGTAACTAGACACGATAATTAAGGGGGGAGGCATATTCATATATTCGTATTCCGCCCGACGGATTTCTTTTGCAAGCAATTGTTTTTACGGTATGTAAACATGAATATATGATTATGCAACCTCCCAACATACGTACACCACTACATAATACTGATGCGATTGCAACTGAAGTTTGCATCAGCTCTTAGCTACCTCTTTTTTGATGGCACTAAATTTCCCATCTTACAAATGATACCCAACATAACTTCGTCTGCACCTCCACCAATTGAAAGAAGCCTTAAGTCGCGGAACAATCGACCTATTAATGTTTCTGAACTGTAGCCCATCCCACCCCAGAACTGCAAACAAGAGTCAGTTACTTCCCTTGCTAGACGTCCTGCCTTCAGTTTTGCCATACTGGCCATAAGATTTACATTTTCTCCGCGAACATATTGGTCTAAAATAAAACATTAGAAGCTTCTAGTTGTATGAAGTCCTGATCAAGGTACTAAAACTCCCATAACATGAAAAGAAAAGCTTGTTTTCACGTAACAAATCTATTCGCGATCTCATACAGTAATGATCTGCTTTGGCTAGTGATGTTCATTATGAGTAATGGATCGACGAACATCCATGATCAATATCAGACATTTCAATACCTCTGTAATTCAAGTTTAGTCATTGCAAGTGTCAAAAACAATCATGTATGCAGAGCCTGCTTTGTAGTTGCACACAAAATCAAAACGTGAAGTTACTTTGTCCAGTTAAAAACAGGCTCAAAAAACTTTGCAAACACGCCAATAAGTTTCTGCCTCCAATTTCATTCTAACCGTCAACGCAATCGAGAATTGTGAGAAAATGACGGAATAACGGTCAGAATCAGGAGAACGACAGCATACAATACATAATCTGGAAAAGTACATTTGACTGAGAAATAAATATACTTACCAACAGTCCTGTAACAAAGAGATCTGAGCAGTTCCACTTCTGTTGCAAGTTCTCCTAGTCTATATTGAATATATTGATTGTGCAAAAGAGATTTGCCAAATGCCTCACGTTGTCTACAGTATTCTGCTGTTTCATGTATTGCTCTCTCCATTGTCAGCAAAACTAAGAGAAAAATTGAAGTCAAGGAATTGAGATGGCACTTTGTAGTGTTGCTGTCTTCAGGCTCGCAACACTCAGACAAGTCTCTTGTTTCCTGGGCACTTACAATTACCATGCAATTACCTGTTGCAGCACCAAACACTCTTTCATCGACAAATTGCAACATTTGATAAGTAAATCCCATTCCTTCATCCCCAATCAGATACTTCTGAGGAACACGAACATCTTCAAAGAAGAACTGTGCTGTGTCAGAAGAATGCATGCCAATCTTCTTAATATCCTGTGCAACTGTTACTCCAGGAGTATTCAAGGGTAACATAATTAAACTCTTATTCTGATGAGGTGCATCTTCACTGGTGTTTGCTAGGAGACACATCCAATCAGCTTGAACTCCATTTGTTATCCACATCTTCCCACCATTGATTATATAGTCTCCTATGAACAAAAAGGAAAATTAAACAACTAGCAACACACTAGACACCCCGACAAGACAGCTGCATTGACTGCAGTTTGCCAATGAGCAGAACATTAATCGATCACCTCCTTTCTTAACAGCAGTGGTCATGATACTTGCAACATCAGATCCTGAGCCTGTTTCGCTCACACCAAGACAGCCTACCATATCTCCAGCAATAGCAGGAGCAAGGAATTCTCGCTTCAGCTCATCACTACCAAACCTTGTCAGTGCAGGTGTACACATGTCACTTTGGACACCAATTGCCATAGGAACACCACCACAATTGGTATTTCCTGAAATTGGTGGACAACTATTAACTAATACTATACATTAGGGGCCGGTTGTTCGACAGTTGGATAGCGCTATCCATTGGATAGTGAATTTTTCAACGTTCATAAAATTGAACAAAAGATGTCAAAATGTCCCTTTTGGTCAAAGATATAAACATTAGAGACTTTAATCTATCGATACAAGTTGTAATTTTAAGTTATAACGATCAATGGGAAATTCTACGAAGGCTACAAAAAATCACTATCCAGTGGATGGCACTATCCACCTTTCGAACAACCGGCCCCAGAGTGTTTCCAGTTTATTTTACTTTTCTTTGAACCAGAAAATCTTATCCATTAAGACAAGACTCTCTGTCAAGAGGCCTGGGAATGAAGTGAGGGGAATATGGACATGCAGCAGAGGCGAGCATCTTACAGAAAACCAAAGGGCCATGAAGATTTATTTACGACCGCCCAATTTAAAGAATTCAAGCTGCAGTAATTAGTGATTTGAGGCATCTCAGCATTGCTGCAAGGTCATCAGGCATTTGATTAACAGCAGCAATACAGTCTTTCATGTTTTTTCACATGGTTTATGTAGTTTTAGATCCTGTCTTCTATTTTATTCAGGTAGATGGGTGGGCACAAAACAAAAAAATCATCAACACTTGGCATGGCAACATGAACATAGCCCCTATGTAATGAAGCCTTCAATTTTTCAATTTCTCACAATTTAGAATTATAATCACCTAATTCTTCAGCCATAGCAAGGGTGTAAGTGAAATCCAGTCCCATGCCACCATACTCTGTTGGTTTAGTCAAGCCTAGGAATCCAGCATTTCCAAGTTTCTTAAATACCTGATGAGCAGGAAACCTGCACGCTGCCTCCCATTCGTCGACGTACGGATTGATATCTCTCTCAATTATTTTATTTAAAGAACGTCGCAGTTCGACGTGTTCTTCTGTGAAAATTGACTCTCTAGTAAGATTATCAGATGAGCTAGTGGCTAGGAATGCTCTCACAGTTTTAAAAAATTTAGCCTTTGTATATTTTGTTGTATTTACTGTGCTCCAATTCAGAGAACGTATACCTGCTGGCAGACGATGCATTGTTATAGCATACGTTCTATTCCAACTTTGAAAATAAAAAAAAATTTACCGTAAAAATGATATAAACAAGATCTCAACCGCGATGTGCCAGGAGTCTGAGAACTAATGTGCCAAACATCACTGCCAAAGACTATGAAAATCAAGTAAAAAATTTCAAAAAGTCTTGTAAAATGATTGAAGTTTTTTGCTTATGGTAATAGGATAGCGATAGGGTTGATTATTTGGCAGAGGGAGGAGGGTGATTCACTGGAAAATCTGAAACTCACACTTGAACTCTATTTCCCCGAAACACGAAAATGGTGTGGCCTTAAGTCAAGCCAATATGCTGCTGAAATATGGCATTTCCCCTCCAAGAAGCACGTTAATAATCCGAGCAGGTGCGGTTCAGTTGTTCCAGGAAAGTTGCATGTGCTCTAGATGTTCTTAGAATGGAGAACGTTTTCAATGGGGAATTCCCTACGCACATTATTACACTTCCAAGAAAATCAAAGCCTAACGCTTCATGTTTTCGACCGATTCCAGTTAGTTTACTACTGCTAACGAAAAATTGAACATGGATGATCTGCACCGTGATAAAACAATAAAAACTTAACATGCGTGATGACTGTTTCTGTAGAGCAACATAAAAGGTCTGGAAACCAAGCAAAAAAAATTAGCTAACGCTTATTTTGTGGCCTGGTGTTCATACTTCACAAGTTATAATGTAATGCACGATGCAGAAATTCTGCTGAACAGCTAAAAGACTTGTTTTTACATCATAATTTACATAAGATGATACTTTACAATTCAGTGTTTCTCACAAGGTTAGCTTGGAAGCGGTGGAAAGTGCGTTTGGATAATTTTATGGCAAACGGATATTGAACGTGCGTTTTCCACTTCCAGAACGACATCCTGTTGCGCTATCTTCCAAGAATTCGTCTCAAATATTAAGAATTTGCTGCAGATTACTTGGAAATTGTACATTTCATATCCGCTTCAAATTATTTGGGTTTCCCCTGTATTGTACTAGGTGAATATTTTCAGAAGATGGATATTATTCAAACCAAATATACATGCAGTATAATGACTAAATAGTATATTAGTCCAGACGTGTAATTTATTTAAAGAAAAGCGCAAAGATATTTGCATGAACGATATTCCATACAAAACAAAAGTATTTTTCGCCATCAAAATTATTTTTCCGCCTTTGGAGACAATATATTAACCGACTATCAATACTAATTACAATAATTACTTACGAAGGAAATGCTACTGTCGCCTTTACTACCATATTATGAAATAAAACCTTGGCGCAAGTGAAATAAAATAAAGTTACAAGACGACAAAATGAAGGAAAGAGGGGGAAAACCGGAACCCCCAAAGCCCACCCTCTTCTAAGAAGGCTTCATAATTAGATGCGCGTGCGTGTTGATTTCCATTGAAAATATGATAACAAAATTTTCAGTGTAAAGTTTGCGTGAAGTGTTCTTCGAAGAAGGTTGTTTCTAGCGTGCAACATGACATTGTGGGATCAACTGCAATTGCTACAAGGCGAAGATCAAGCGAAGATTGGCGAGCTGCTTGGGAAATATTCCTTAGAACTCGAGGTCCAATCGTATCTAGCTGCTTGGCTCGAAAGTCAGACTTGGTACGTGCTTTAGAATATAGAATTCCCTTGAGGGAAATTAGTTGTAAAAAATGTTGCAGGCCAAGTCCTTAGGGAATTTATAACGAGTAGTGTGACTATAAGCCTATTGGGTAAAAGCATAACTGCATTAGAAAAGAGCAATTGCATATTTGCAAATGGTGTACAATGTACAACATGAATTTTCACTTCCTGTACATTCGCCTCGGTTTTAAACACAATATTTAGCTGAAGAACTGTTGATTTCTGTTGTGTTTCCCTTCATAATAGTCCATTATTATAATGTGTATGTAGTTTAGCGTAGTAGCATGAAATTATTATCGCTTTTCAATCAGTGATATCTCGAGTATTACAGTTTGAGTTTTTGTTCTTTAATGCAACTTGCTGTGATATAAACACGACATTAAATTCCTATGTCGCCTACAAGTATGTCATGCCATGGCACTGATCAACTCTGAAAAACAATTGAGTTGTGCAAATAGAATCTGATTTCATAAAATTTGGAAGATTTTGTCACTCCAGCGTGGTCAACTCAGTAATAACAAGAGTTTTCCCTGTATACTTCTTCTGAGAAGATTGCTGGCTATTTCCAGGAATTTTTAGTTTTCCCATGATGGTTCTTCTTCGCTTAGAACTAATGTGGGCTTTTCTTGGCAATTTACTGATCATGCTCAATTTTTTCTGGGAATTTGCTATTCCCTTTGAAGTCACATGATGAAGTGGGCTAAAGTTACTAAAAAACTTTTCACCAAATATCTTGATCAGTTATTGAGGCACTTTTATGCATCAAGAGTTAAAGAAAGCTATATACTCCTAACAATTCAGTGTATCAAGTGGTTTCAAACGTTTATGGCTTGTAGAGGAACATTCATATGTTTCCCCTTGTTTGGAAGAACGTATGGAAACCAGACTAAATAGCCGGACTCCGTCCTCGTGGCCAAGTTTAGAAAGCGGACAAGTTCCCTGGGGTTCCTGGTGGCTAGTCTAGTCCTCTCTCTTGCGCGTTGGCTTTCTGTATTCTGTAACGCCCACTTTGAATAACAAATAGGATATTGAACTATTTGTTATTCGAATCGAGTCTACGCGTAGGCTAGCATTGACGTCATGAGCGAGCGCACATAAGAAGCCTAGGGACTAGGCTACTTAAAGCGAGCTTAACTGTGTAGCCTGGGGCCTGGGCAGAACGCGTACTCTAAAAACTGTAAAACTAGTGCTTCAAACCCGTGAGATCCAATCGTGCACTTCACCACTTAAACCTAGTTTCCATATTGACGCAGATGTCGGCAAGCTTCATTGTCTGCTATTAATGGCGAGTGAAATCTTTCGTCCGTCAGAGTTTATTCTTTCTTTTAATGATCAAGAACGAGGGTCGAAAGCGTTTCGCCGAGATCGGCGTGTGTATGGAAACCACGCTTTAGAATGGCTACTTCAATTGAATCTCTTGTAAATACTTGATTGGGAAAAGTTCACATTTTTCGCAAAGATCGACGTAAAATGTTGAAAGTTGAAAGCCTGCTCCACATCAGAACGACAACAGCATTTTAAACAAGTTGATATCGTTATGAAGTAAACTTTTTCACTTTTCAAACCTAAAAAAATCCGAGGTGCAGTAATTGCTCTTTAGTTTATTCACCTATAAACCTTTGAAATAGCTCAAAACCTCGCTCTTTTAATGGCTGCACGATTCTGTGAAATTTTTGCTTATTACAGCGTTATTTGGCTTGGTTGGTTGAGTTTTCCGGATTTTAGCTGTGGTTACATTTTACCCGAAAGCTGAAGATACAAAATCCACAACTTTCGCCAATCTCGAAATAATCTGTGAAGTTAAAAAATGCATGTTGAATGATAGCTGCTCGGGACTCGGTTATTCAGGTCAACTTTGACTTGTGGTCAGTCCCACCCCAATTGTGTTTGGTGTTTTATATTTGTTTTTTCTACATGATGAATCTTGTATTAAGTAAAGACGTGTGTCAGAAATACGAATAGGCCTCTTTTTTTTTGTTCGTGTAACGTCATGCAACTGGTCGTTTACAGGAGCGATGCGGTCGACAGCAACGTTCCTGAACAGGAACAAAAGGCGGAAGAGCTTTTGCAAAACCTTGTGGAAGCTCTTAAGGAGAAAGCGAAACAGGTATCACAAAAAGCTCGATGAAGCTGTCGTTGGAGACTTAGTGAATTTGTACTTAGTAAGCTAAAGCACCCGCCAGAATCTATTGAAAAGCATTTTAACCCATATTGTTAATATACATTTGCTTGTTTGTAGGTCACCAACGTTGGTAGACCGCTGGAGGCTATGATCATGGTCAATAAACTGAATGAGATCGCAAACAATGTTGAGGTATAGCATAAATGTATTAATTATTACTGCAAGAATTATGGATGAGTTCATGATTTCATTCGCAGCAACCGGGCAAAAAATGGTACCAAATTTATAACTCGCTATCGTTACACTGGCTTCGTATAAACTGATGTGATTTACAAATTTAGTTAAAAATTATCAGAGTAACCTAAAAATTATCAAACGCAAGATAGTAATTCCACCATGGTATAGGTATTTCTCCTAAATTTTCAGGTGAAGTATGGCCAAAATGCGACCAGTCTTGCTTTTACGGTGCACCAACTCCTTGTAGAAGAATCGCAATTACTGATGATGAGTCAGGTAGGCGCATTGTTACCGCTGTGAAGGTGTCTATTTTGATATAAAGATTGCCCTTATTTTATATTCTGTAATTATTAAGCTTTTCTGTCGATTCCTGTATAGATCTATACTTCCACATCAAAATGAATCAGTAGCTAGCTAGAAGGTAGTTTTACTTTTAAAACATATAGAATCAGATGGTTGACAATATGGATGGTACAGATGATGCTCAGCAATCAGAATTCATTGCTACTGTTCTAACACAAAATTCCCAGGTATGCCACGCACTGCAAAGCTCTACTGGAAAAGAACGCTTTAATTCGCTTGATTGCAGATTGCACAGTTCATCAACGAATTGCAATCAGAACGAGTGCCGTTTATCGACTTTCATAAAAGAAATGTGACTACAAGAAGCACAAGAAATTTTGTACGACCACGGCAATGTTAATTGTGTTCCTCTTTTCCACAGGAAATGGAAACAATTGTGAAAAACTTAGAACAAGAAAAAGAAAACTATGTCATTCAATTTGAAGAAACCAGGAGTAAAATCGGTGAGGAAATGAAGTACGAGCCTTACTTAGTTCGAGTTTTTACATTGTTTGCTGTTATAGTCTATCTCTTTAGGAAATATTGTTGTAAATCTTTTTTTGTTTTAAATTGCATTATCACTGTAATTCTCTGCCAAACGTGATAAATAAATCTAGTACTACTATTATTTATTATTATTACACCGTATTCACAGTTGTTTATGTAATTATAGAACCAACTTACGATAAGTTGTACAATTGCCGTTTGCCTTCTTCAAAGGGAATAACGCAGCCCTATTCATGCACGTAACACTTTTGAGTTCATTTGATTTAGTGGTATTGGAGGGAAAATATCGCGAGATACAAAGTAATGCCATACCTGAACCAACAAAAGTAAGTAAAGCATATCAAGTAATGTTGGAAACGACTGAAAAGGCACACCACACTAGTTTGGTCGTCTTGGAACATGATCTGCATGTGACGAACCGAGAGGTATTTCAATCCAAACAAAATGTACGGGTTTTTCGGACATTCATATATCCCCTGATTTTTGCTGACAAATTTCTTAGTTCTGTAGATTTTCTTTGAGCTTTTGCGATATTATTCGGATTTTCCTGGACGTCTTGGAACTTTTCAGGATTTCCCTGGATTTATTGGATTTTTTAGGACTTTTCGCAGTCCAGACATTTTGCAAAGGGCACGAGATTTTTGGAGTGAAATGCCTGCTCGAGAAGAACTCTCTTTTCTGTCCATGTTCATCCATACAGACGATCCGTCTCAAGTACCCTCAAATTAAAAGTCCATGCTATGAAAGATGTCGATCTCTGATCTGTTTGTTGTTGTTTTTCTTGCCTTCAAACAGGAAGAAAGTTTGAGACGATGCAAGAGTGATATGGAGAAAATGTGGTCATCCATAAAACAACATGCAGAGGAACTTCTTGCTCGTAGAAACGTAAGTTCTCGGCTTGTACTATGATAGAAAGTCTCCTTGTCAACCGCCATGGAAAATATGAGAAATCGATTTTCTTGCCATGCTTTGTATTGAATGGTGCTTAGTTAGTCCCGAGTGATTAGAGACACTGAGGTATAGATAGTCTCACTCTAGCAAATAAAAAAACTTGCTGATTTTTAGGATGCGATAGAGAAATTGAAAGTACAACTGGAGCATTTCCAAGAATATCAAAAAAGTGTTCTTAGCGAGATCGGGAATTGGAAATACTCTCAGAAATTATCTCATTGTGGATATCCAGAACCTGGGCCTTTGGATGAAATTAAGAAACAGTACGTTCAACAAATAATCACTTCGATACATCCTGCAGAAACAATTGTTTTAACTTAGTATCACGCTGCGCAACCGGCGACTGGGGAGTGCCTTTATACCGGGAAAATTTACCACCAATCCCTGCCAAGCCGATAGCTGAATCAGCGGCTGGTTAGTTATACCCAAAGCACAGTATAAGGAGGTACAGCAGTGCCACCACCTACGTCGGAGTCTTTGACGTTTTTGTCCTCGCGCATATCGCATTATATACGCATGTTTCGCAGACAGTAAACTGCATGTTCTGGCCATATGCACGCTGAATATATTTGCATAAAAGTACGAGGACACGTCGCACCTCTAAGTGGTACTACTGTCCCTCCTTATACTGAGTCCAAAGTTTAAGATTTGTAAATAAGACGTGACTTTAGGTAGCATCTAACTTATTTTTATAGCTGCGAGTCTCTCGCTGAACTAGAATGGCGTGGTTACACTCATACTACTCAGGTACGACATCTACGACCTGCTTCAGCCAGGTGGTAAAGTAATGCGCTCTATTGATGTTTGGTTTTGGTACTGTACACCAGTTGGTTGTAAAATTGCTCTTAGAGTAAATGATTTATTTTAAGGTCGAAAATCTTTTTCTGCAAGTTCTGCAAAATAACCCGGTAGAGCTGAATAGAATGACTGAATTAAAAAACGCGTACAAGCGCCTTCTAACACAGCTAATTCAAGGGTAAGACAAAAAATTGGCACTACTTTCTTCTGGCGCATTGCAATTACCCCGCCGAGTGAAAGTGCGCCCCGGCGTTCCCTGCCTTGTTATTCTATCCCATGATGTTTTTCATTCTTATTATTTTTTTACCCTTTTTACATCATCAGCGCATTCGTTATTGAAAAGCAACCACCGCAGGTGCTGAAAACGCAAACGAAATTTACATCTACTGTCAGGTTTGTCGTTTCTAATATACTTGAATTTAATACATACTGTACTAAAGAACCCATGTTGTAGAATTTGTATTGAACAAAACCTATTCGAGGACAACGGTCGGAAACGATAAATGTAGTGGCTTTAGGTCTATATGACTGCGAACTCTTTTAATCTTACTGCAAGACTAACTCAACCTACTTTTCTAGGCATCTCATTGGCAGCAAATTAAACATGCAAATGAGCAAGCCAGAAGTCACGGCTACCGTAATTTCGTAAGTTCTCTCGTGATATTAGAAGTTGTCACGCTAAAAATCAGATTGCATTTATCCTGGGGTTTTTTTCTCAATTCTCAATTCAGGGAAAAGCAAGCCGGAGAACTACATAGGACAGGATCCTGGTAAGAAACGTTTGACAAAAATTTCTCTTCCATAATACTTTTGCGTGCTGTATCAGGTGCCAAAAGTGAATGCGCTATTTCCACTTTAACATTTCCAGTTTTTGGAACAATTTTTTCATTTTTCACAAATTAGGAAATCGCAAACTGAAGATATAATTCTAAATAACAAAAAGGTGAAGTGATTAAGTGTGAAGTTCGTTTTACCTTCTTGTCATTGAATTGCAACGCATGCACGTATGCACTAGCCAAAATGACAAATACAGCGCTCTATTCAAGTTTCAGCACATTATTTAGGATATCCCAACATGGAAGATAATAATAATTTAAACTATTCTAAATGGAGCATATATCATGGGGTGCTGACTTCATTATTATTTTTTTAAGGTTATGGAGTACATCCTAGAAAAAGATTCTGTGGTAGCCGAATTCAAGAACATGGTAAGGGATATTTCTGACGAATGGCTATGTCTGAACTCACAAGCTCATATCAAGTGACTGCTATCTTCTACTTTTTATTTAATAGTCCCTGAAGAATGTCAAACGTCAGGGAAAGAAAAGCACCGAGGTATACCTGAATTGATTTTGTTATCTGACTTTCGCAGCGATAACATAACCACGACCATATATATATTTTGTAATGGTGTCGTTTTCGGGTTTGCCGTGAGATTTAGACTAGCTAAGTTTTCTGAAATGCATGAAACGCTGCCCCAGCGAAAACGCTTGCAAGCTACGCGAGCGATATTAGTCACTCGTTTATTGCAAGTTAAAAAGGTGAGTCAAAAATCTTAGTGTAATCTTTTTTCTCCATAGCGCGTTATGGACGAAAAATCGACACTAGTGTTTCAAGCTGAGCTTCACATCGGTGGAGAGAAATTTTCCGTCATGGTAAATCTTGCTGATCTAAACCACTTATGTCATCCGATGGATCTTTTTTTGAGATTTGAAGAACACGAATTTGATTACTTCTTGCCAGTTTAATACTCTTTCGTTCTTCGTGAACTCACGAATGTAAATCCTGCGACATTGCACCTGGAGTACTTCAATCGAGGCTTCAATCTGAAGTTAAAGAGCACGTTATTTCTATATTTTATTTAGCAATTGTCGTTACCAGTCTCCGTCATCGTGCACGGTAATCAACAGCCCGAGGCGGAAGGCACCATTTTCTGGGACAACGCATTTTCTGTGATTGTAAGTTTCATACTTGCTGGTTGTAACTTTAATAAATATTCCAAAGATTTCTCCTGATAGAGATTTTTGCTCAAAACGTCAAGATTGTCGTCATCCTTTCTGGCCCACTTCACGTCTAGATTCCACTACTGCATCCAACAACGTGATATTTGCATTTGCAGGAGCGTGTTCCATTCGAGGTTTGTGATGTCGTCACGTGGCCACAGTTCACCTTGGCGTTGAATATGCGATGGGCGATGGCAAACGTACTTCATTTGAATGAAAACCATCTTGACTACTTAGCGTCTAAGTTGTATGGTGGTAAGTGGAATAATCATTATTTTGTCAGATTTTCAGTATCACTAGACCACTGTTGCCAGGCTTTTGAACTGCACACATGCTGCCTTCTCCTTCGATTATCTATGCATCGACTCTTTCCAGATCTTGAACTACGATAAACGACCTGTACGTTGCCTCAGTAGATCTTTTTTGCGTTTGCAATTAGATCTCTTCTGTATTATGGGCAATTTTTTCATTTGCAAAGACATCGTCATGGTTCCTATTATCTGCAGCGAATTGATAATGCTTACGATAGTAATACTTTGTTTTTGTTTGGCAGAAAAACCAATGTTGGAAGGATATAACAACCACCAATTGAAAAAAGAACATTTTAACAAGGTAACCCACGCAGGTTTACACGAAATGCACGCGCGACCAATTCCAGATAGCGGAAACAGAGTATGAAAAGGTTGTGAATTATCAGTGAACTCCCTACGAAAATGAAGTGCAGACTTCTTATTTCAGTTTCTTGAATGTTGCATGTATTAGCCAAGACTAATGATCCGAAATGATTTTTCATTCAAGGATAACCTTCCTGACAGACAATTTACATTTTGGATATGGTTTTACTCCATTTTGGATCTTGTCAAAAAGAACTTCCAACAAGAGTGGCAAGAAAGGTAAGCCTGTACATGTAAGAAACACATGTAGAAAGCAGCAGGTATGCAAAATACGTAAGAAATAAAATAGTACAAAATACATGAAAACATACTTGTGAGAAGCACATGCATAAAATGTATGCGATTTACACCCTTGTTATGTTGACATTCTTAGCCTAGTGTTAGGCTTCATCGCAAAAGAAGAAGCAAGGGAGCTGTTGCTTCAAAAACCTGTGGGGACGTTCTTACTGAGATTTAGTGACGGGATACTTGGGGGTATTTCAGTCGCGTACGTTGTAAATGACCAAGGTACGTGCAGAAGTTGAGATCGTGGAGAATAATTGAAATGTTGTACTACGTAAATTGACAATTTATATAATACAACAGCAGTATAAAACTTCTTTTTATAATTTTGATACGTACAGTATATTTTTAATGTTACGTTGATGCGGCAGGCACTTTGGATGTATTGAACATTGAGCCTTGGAGTTACAAGGATTTGGGACGCAGAAACCTCTCCGACAGGTAATTTATTCATGGTAATTTACCCGTGGTGATCTGTACATGGTAATTTATCCAGGATATAATGCATGCATGATAATCGTTAGCCTGCGTGTATGCAAAAATGGTGTGCAGTGTCTTTGTGCTTATTTCCTTTTTTCCCCTTTTCTTCACTTCCATAGTTTTTCTTTGATTTCTACTAGAATCAAAGATCTGGAAGAACTACAATATTTGTACCCAGACATACCAAAAGACGATGCTTTTGGAAAGTTCTACTCAAAAATAGACGGTAAAATATTCGTTATGCCCTAACCTTGAACATTCTGCGTTACACGCTGCATCAAGATTTATCTTTGAGTTTTACTTGCCTTCTAGAAAAACTCGAATTCTTATTTTTTACAGAGCGACCCCCTGAAGGTCCGAATGACTATATAAAATCCAACCTCACATGCAAAGTACCACGGTATGTTGTGGGGCTAGGAAGCACAGACAGTCCTATGTAAATGTGGTGTGCTGTTCTGTACAAAAAAGTGTTGCGCCAAGGTTCACGGCAATGTCAACTTGCTGCCACACTATACAGTCTGCACAACTACGGTCAATTAATTTATGGTGGTATGGTTCAAATTTTACCTTACTTTGGTGGCGTGTCGGGAAGAACAGCTATTCCTAGTTTTTCTCTACGAAATATTTTGAATCTTGCTCCCAGTGCTATTGTCAAGTGATTCGAGGTTGATTTTGAATACTCGTGAATGAATAAACACATTAATAGTGATGTTTTTCGTTAGTGATCTCTAGAGCAGCATTACATAAAGATGCTGTCTCAATGATGGATACTGCACGCGTACAAATGAACCGATTTTGTCGGATCTTGCTAATTTGTACGTCATTTCCATTTCAGAACTCATCGACAACATCGAGGTGGAATAGGTTCTCCAATGGGAATGCCTGGAAGTCCCGATTCTTTCATGGATCCGAGTTCACCACTCGCAGTAAGTATTATCTTTTTGTCATTGTATACAGTGTCTCTTAGAGTCAACATGAACAAGAACACAGCTGAGAAAATGCCAAAACATTAGCTAATTCTTCAAACCATGGTTGAAATACCTTTGGATAGATAAATGCCCTGGGTTAGCGCATTGTCATTGCACTTTTTTAAAATGATTTAATGATTATTTAAAGACATGGATTCAACTATCGCTACACTGAAAATTTACTTTACAATCTAATTCTTCGTAGTAATTTGTTTTCTTTTAATATAGAGCGACAGTTTCTTGTCAGAAAGACTAGCAGAGAATACTGCAGACAGCGCGAATGATACGATAGACTGGAACTCATTCTCGTTTCCAGACCTGTCTTTAGACATTGATTCTATTATGGACATGAACTTAGAACATATTATGGAAAATTTGCAAGTGGCCAGCTAATATCGCTAACATGTTATCATGGATGTACATGAGGTAGCAGACGCAGAATACAATCGAATCGCAATGCACTCCGTGGCCACGAGGATGAACAGAAGAATTTCAGTCCAAGAAACCCCCAAAGGTGTTCTAAAGCAGAAACGAAAACTGTATGCGTGGCTATTCTTTTGATTCAATCAATGCTTTACGAAAATATTGCGCGCTGACATTGTTCCTTGAAGAAATACTTTAGTAGGTTTGTAAAACGAATAATTCTGCCGAGGAGATAATTTTATGAAATATTTGCAAGTTTTCCACTGTTCTTTTTGCATTCACTACAAGATTGCAGATGACGGACAAGGTAGCAAAATGGATGTTGAAAACATTTTGCTTCATTTAAGAGAAAATTGACTATGTAAATACTATAGGTTTCTTTTTTAATTTGCCATTGAAATAGCTACAGATATTTCCCAAAAAAGCCCAAGTTATTTGTTAGTCCGTCATTTCATTTCGAAGGTACGTGGTTGCAAACGTGGACATGCATAACATATGGTTCAGCTTATAGACTTCGGAGTATCGCAATCAAATTGTAATTATACAGAACTGCATGAAATCCCAATTTGTTCGCGTGGATTATACCCATTTACAACTCACAACGTACCTACACAAAGTCAATATCAAATGTTTTAACGTAAAATTTAAAGAAAGTCTACTTTAGCGTAGTTTCAAAATAAGATTCTCGTTTTAACTAGTACTTATAAGAACTTATTTGTAATGTAGTGTCATCATTCACATTTTTATGAATACTAATAAATAAATAGTGCGCTTCTCACATGCACTGCTATTGCCTGTGTAAAGGATGTGTCTGTATAACACGAATCATCTTTCCTGTCGATGCCTATGATGGTCTGAAATAACTATATTTTTTCCTGAATAACCAACACCATGTCGAAATTTATGATATTTAAAATTCATAAACCGAGACAAAGGATCTGTATATCTTTATTCTCAGTTCTTCGAAATTTGACCCTCTCAGTCCATTGGCTCGCTCATAGACGGTCACCCTAGGAAGAGGAGCTACTTTCGGTTTACCAGGCTTCCACTCAGCGAGCCTTTGGTGCTACATCTCGGGCTGGCCAATTCCAAGAAATGAGGATCGTTTCTCAGTAGAGGATTCGGTTCATCAATACGAAATGACCAGAACCAGCACGCTGAGACGAAAGCAGTCAAATAGTCAAAACGATGAAGGATTTATTGACTACAGACATAATACTTTTTTAAACATACATATCCGAATGTGATAAGGAAAATCTTTTGTGAATCCATTCGCCAGAAGTATTCACTAGCTATACTTTCCTGGGAAAATTTGTTAATATCTGATGATACAGGGATTATAGTGGAAAGTACATTATAAACGTAAGTTCGAGTAGTCTATACTAGCTTTCCATACTGTGTACTATATGTATAAATATGTTTGCCCTCTACCCACAAGTTTCAGGGCAATGTACTGAATTGTGTGTTCCTGTATCCACGCTTAACTAGCACAGCGTTACGGCGTCACCCAACGAAATGCTGAAAATTCCGGTTCGCCACAGCAATATTGATATAATATCCACGGTTGGACGCGAAGCATTTTGTAAACGTGTTAAACTACTCAGCTTTAATTGTCCTTTTAAAATTTGTCTGTCTCTCTAGGTTTTAAGTCATGAGAGCAAGTGAGTCGTCGGTTCCAACTGTAACATTTCAAAATGATCAATCAAGGGAACACAAAGTAAATCATGTATTTGTTAAAACTGTTGAGATCGCCCGAAAGTCCACGGAGGACAAAGCTCCTCGGGATTTAAATCTGTCAGATTTTGAAATAAAAGGAAAAGGTTTTGCTAAACACCATATATGCCCTCTATTTCAAAGATACAATTCCAAAAACTTTATGATTGCGAGGTTTGATTCAAAATGCCCAAAGCAAGTTACGACGCAGATTTTAAGCAAAGGAATCGATGTGTGTTACGAAAATCGGGCTAGAACCTTGGAGCGTTATACGTTCTTTGCACATAGTGCAAGTCAACTTCGTTCACGTGTTTGTGTTCTTTACAATAACAATCCAGATCACGGAACAGCAGAAAATATCATAAGTGAATTTGGAGACTTTAAAAAGATTAAAACTGCAGCAAAGCGTGCTGCTCGTATTGGTTTGCTCCTTTCTACGGCAGGAGAAACCGTGAAATTACAAGAAAATGATATTTGTCGTATCGGTGATGTGGAAAGAAACGAGTACACTTTTACCGATGGCTGTGGTTATATTTCTCCTCCCTTAGCTGAAAAAATCACACAATTCCTCAGTCTTTCTAATAAGTACAAGCATCAGAAATATCCGTATCCTTCTGTCTTCCAAGTTCGAATGTTGGGTTGCAAAGGGGTGCTATCACTTAAGCCGTCCTTGCAGACAGGAGTGGAAATACGAAAGTCGATGGAGAAATTTAGATGGCTGTTGCCAGAGCCATATCCTCTCGGTATAGTAGACAAAGGTTATTCCAGACCGTACGAAGTCGGATCGTTGAACAAGCAATTTATTTTGCTGCTGTCCGCTCTCGGCATTAAGGATGAGGTGTTTCTGAAGAAACAAAAGACGTATTTCAAGGAGATAATGTCGTTGACACGCGATAAGGATATTGCGTTTACATATCTGTGTGCATTCGGAGAAATTGAAATCGCCGAACAGCTGTTGGAGTCCAAGTCCCTCGATGATACTATGTATCCCAATGTGCTTGCAAAACTTAAGACCATTCAACAAAAAGCTTACGAATCACCAAGTAATAGCGCTAGCGAAGTAGAAAGAACAAGAAAATCTCCAGCGTTACGATTGAAAATCCCAATCGAAAAATCAAGAAATGTCTATGGCGTATGTGATCCATCTGAAAATGATTTGAAATACGGGACCTGTTTTTTTCAACCTACAATTCGGGGCGAAGCAAAACCAATAGTTGGTCGAATTGTAGTAGCAAAGAACCCTTGCTATAGCCCTGGTGACGTCCGCGTCTTAGACTGCGTGGATGCACCTTCTTGCCAGCATTTAGTGGACTGTATTGTTTTTCCAACGGATGGTGAGCGACCTCATCCAGATGAGATAGCTGGGAGTGACTTGGACGGTGATAAATTCTTTGTTTGCTGGGATCCTGACCTTGTTCCATACCAAAGTCAAGATCCTGTCTCATACCCGGCTGCAAAAGTTCCACAGCAAAAGGACATTCAACAAAAAGATTTGATAGAGTACTTTGCGAGGTATTCCAACTCTACCATTGGCAAGATCGACTTCCTCTTCGCACGATGGGCTGACCGGAAAGGCGTTGCTTCCATGGAATGTAAGGAACTGTCAGCATTGTTTTCAAGAGCAGTCGACTCAGCGAAGACAGGTGAGCGAGTTGTTGTGCCACAGCATCTTCAAATAAAGAGAGATGATGAAGAGACACATGGAAACTTCGTTTGGCACAAAATGGCGTCAGAAGCGACACTGTTTATAGAAAGCAAAGCGAAATGTCCTGAAGTACACAACGACGTACAATTGACGGAGGAAACTTTAAGAAGTATTCTTGGAAACGACCAAATCAGCGTCAGTGACTATCAGCTTTTCAGATTTCTTTGCAAGTGGGCGGTCCACGAAGGAATACCAGGACCACAAATGTCAATCATTGCCAAGGAATGCATCGACTTCACTACATTTTCATTACCTCAACTTCGTCGAGCGCGAATCGACTGTTCTGATTTAACTCGAAATATTCTTCTTAATCCGTTCATTCGATCAAAAATTCTCTCTGAATTCGATTGCAAATATCTTATTCCCGAATCGTACGACCGTCACAATCGTTACTCGCTCGTGTTTCGAGCTAGTGCAGAAGATCTTTCGTGGGATATTTTCAAGAATGTTTTAACTTCAGCGCTGCTAAAAATCTTGGTCTTCAAATTTCTCATAGGAAACTTGGAGTGGGTATGCGTGCTAAATGTACCTCAGCAGCTCCAATCTGGAGAAACACTTGAAGTGAATAAAGACGATCACTCTCTACCCCAGGCATATTTGTTTATTCACCAAGACGATCCGATTTCAGAAAGCTTCGCCATGGATTCCACGTATTCCTTCTCATTGTATGATCAACGTTTGCAGATCTACCAAGGGACGAAAACAAGAACATTTATTAGCGTAAACATGAACGATGCAAATGAGCTCTCTGTTAGCAGCATTGATTTACAAAGGTTCAATCCACGATTATCAAGAAAACTTGGTGGTGTTAGGGTAAGAAAGGAAGCGTTTGTAGACATGGAGGTCTATTGCCTTGATCCAGACGGAGAGCCAATCAGTAAGATTCACTTTGCCGAACATCCGGCCGCCAGTACTCTGCCAGAACTTGACATAGCAGAAGAAAGCCAATTTCACATTATTAAAGAAGATTTCCCTGACTTAGGGGAAGAATACGCTGGCGTCTACTTAGAAGCTCAAAAAGAAATGCGCCGATTACGCAATCTTCACACTGTTGGTTCCTTGAAGTCAGAAGATTTCTCCCAAATTCAAAATTTACTCGAAAGAATGGATGATTCTATGGTAAGTAAAAACAAATTTCGTTACTTATGCGTATGTTTCACATAAGAATTCCCTGTGGAAAAACACGCAACAAAAAAAATACACAAAAAATCTACTCAACTCGTGTTCAATATGGAGTGTTAAAAAAGGATTGTCATTGCAATCTCCCACTCAACTGGTACAATCAATCTACTTATGATTGTTCTATCATCTTTGTATATGACAGGACAGGCACGAGTGGGCTTGCCAACTGGAAGCATTATTAGATGATTGTCGTATTTCTTATGGTGATGCAGAACATTACCAATGTCTACTCGTCTATCTCTTGGAGGGATTGAAGAAATGTGGTTCACGTGTACTTTCTGGCGGTCATGTCAACGTAACCCTACATCATCGACTTCGTAGAGTGTTGGACCGCATGCGCAATAATCTTGTTTCCTTGTCTGTTAAAAATATCCTGGAGTTATTTCAGATATTGTTATTTGTGCATGACTATCAGACGTCGCGGTTTGTGGTGTGTCTCCTTAGTGAAGGTACGTTAAGAAGCAAATTTGACAAAGATAACACCGAAATCAAGAAAAACACCATAAGCATCAACAACAAAAACAACAGCAGCAACTAATTTTTCTTTTCTCCAAACTATAGATGTATTTCCCATTTCGAGAGACGAGTTCTCGAACCACGACAATTCTTACCCATATTTTATCCACTGGAGTAGCCTTTTATACCTGGAAATCCTTGAAGAAATCAAAGAGCAAGAGAATCTAGAAATAAAGAGTTCTACACGGCATTCTCGTGTATGCGAAGGAACTGTTTCCAAAGAGGCAGATGATGATCATAGCGAAGGTGGTTGCGTTATATTTGTATATGAAGGAGAAATCAACTGGTCTATGGGAGACTACCTGGCTCTGAGTCCAATCAACGCAAAGTCTGCGTTCCGTGAGCGGAAGTATATTTTAGAGGTAAAATTGTGCCGGGGAAAACATCTTTACGCAGACGCTGTATGGCCAAATCAAGAAAACGTTCTAGATGAACTGTCAAGATCGTCGTGGAAGATTGCACCATTTCCAAATCTGGTTTCTTTCAAGAGAATGTTAGATGCACTCACCGAATTGTGTACCAAAACGTCCTTAGGAAATGCTCCAATCTTTGCTGAACTTTTGAACACCTGGAGTGAAACTAAAAAGGACAACGATGAAACTTCAGTGAGGCAGGGACAACAGGATTCTAATCAGTCTTTCGAAGAAGCAAGTAGTAGTAAACTGAGCGAACCAGAAACTGTCGGTGAATTTAGTCCGATATTTCCAGGTAATATTACATTATAGAAATGTTATATTAAAAAATTGTACATTATCAGCGTTGCCGTTACTCCACAATTTGCTACTTGAGAAATATCGAAAGAAATCGGAAGAGCCATGCGAGACCAATGTTTTCAGCATTCTGGCGTTGTGTCATATCAGTTTGATATTTAGAAAGCACGATCTTTACTCTATAGGTAATGCTGAAGAAGACCCATCTGAGCAGTCAGATCGAAAAAGTACTTCCCTCAATCCTAGTCAGGAAAGAGCAGTGAGACAGGCATGCGGCAATCCTCTTACACTGATACAGGGACCACCTGGAACAGGAAAAAGCAAGACAAGTGCGAATATAATAAAAGAATTTTTAGCCCAAAGCACAGCAGGAAAAATCCTTGCAGTAGCAGAGACGAATGAAGGTGTTGATAATTTACTGGAGAAAATTGTGGAAGTTTCTAAAGACTTGCCTGCGAGCCAAGTGCTCCGCATTGGTAGTTCGACATGGACAGGACACGTGAGAGAATCTTTGCGAAAATTTACATTGGAGGCAAGATATGCTGAGCGTTCAGGGGGTAAATTTGTCAAAGAAAAGTGGATGAACAAAAGAATTGTACACAAGATCTTAAGTGAAGCTATGATTGTTTGCACAACGTGTAGCAGTGCTGGATCGAAAATCCTGGAATCTACGGTGAAATTTTCAAAAGTTTTAGTGGACGAGGCTTCACAAGCAACGGAACCAGCCATCCTGGTTCCAATCTGCAGAGGTGAGTTGGTAAGGAAATACGTAAAAGACCTAGTTCCTATGCAGCTGTTGCAGATCGATCTAAAGATACATAAAATTCTTTAAAGACAAGCCGGTAAAGATACACATAATGTCGTTACCAACATGCACCATTGAGCGTGGTGCATTTGGTTCAGACTACACGGTCATATGAGGAGTGATTTTTAATAACAAAAATGATGGCTGAAAAAAGATTCTCAATCAAGTTTTGTTTTTCTTCCAACAGGGAGTGAAGTACTAGTGCTAGTTGGCGATGACAAGCAGCTACCGCCGACGATAAAAAGCAAAAACGCTAAAGATCTTGGCAATACAACTTTCAGCCGATTGCGTGCTACAGGTCACCCCGTGTACCTCTTGGACACACAGTACAGAATGCACCCCTCAATTTCAGAGTTTCCATCAAAGATATTTTACGACGGAAAACTGAAAAACGGCGTGAATGCGCGTGATCGTCCGACTCCAAAGGGTTTCCCTTGGCCAAACAAAGCGAAACCTGTCGTTTTCGTGACTACACCGAAGGATGCAAAGGAGCAGGGTGGTCGATCAAAGAAGAATGTAACAGAAGCAGAGATAGTGAAACTTATAGTGGATGATATTTTACGTGCTGGTGATCTGAAGGAGGAAGAAATAGGAATTGTTACACCTTATACCGCGCAAGTACGATCCTTTTTGTACTCGCTTAAATCTACAGTTCTAACATGGAGAAACTAATGATCTAAGTGTAAATAACTCTTCTTTTTGCACATTTGAAGCTGTTGCTTAGCTTCATGGCTTTAGTGTGAATTTTAAAACAAAAATCCTTCTTATGATTTCGTCAATTAAGCAATAGCAATATCTTTCATTCCAAAGCAAAAAATTTGAATTGCCAAACTTAACTGTATCAGCTAATACGTAGATCAGGGAAGAAGCTACGACTGTGGCCAGGAGTTTTCATTTATTTGGACTGGTAATATTTATTTTTTACTGCAGGTCAACCTCTTAAAGGAGAACCTAAAACCTATCTCCGTGAGAAGTGTAGATGGTTTCCAAGGTCAAGAACGCGAGCTGATCATATTTTCTGCTGTCCGTTCTAACGACGTTAGTCAACTTGGTTTTCTCGACGATGATCAAAGAATGAATGTCCTTCTCACCAGAGCTCGCAGAGGACTCGTCGTCGTGGGAAACAGACAAACGTTGGCGCAAAACGATTCCACTTGGAAACGGTGGATCGAGTGGATGGGGCAAGAAAAACTAATCATTGATTCAGGTAGCGATGTTTAAGCGACGAGGACGTATTGGAGGTGTCAGTCAAGCAATTATAGCGTATCTTGTTGGTCAGTCGTAACAGTATTAGTGAAACAAGAAACTCTCAATAAAAATAATTCAGCCAGGAAATCTTCAGTTACAAAACTTCAGAACTACGAATTTTAAAATTGTTTGGTGAAGCTAACAAAATGTTTGTCAATATTGCAGAAACGCTGTTTCCATCGCCAACTCGTGGAGCAGAAAAAACCTCCGGAAACTGGAGAAACAGAAGAACGCCAGACAGCAGGAGTGGACGTGGAACACGCGGACAAGGGACTCACAGAAGAGAAACGCGCGGTACAGGAGCACGCACCAGAGGAGCACGCGCCAGAGGGACACGAGGAAGAGCAACACGCGGAAAAGAGACACATGAATAAAGAAAAACAAAAGGAATGCCCTCATGGCAAATATGTATCTCTGATATGTTTACGAGAGAGGGTGGAAAGCGCTGTTCTTTAGCGATTTTATAACGGACACTGTACATTGTACAATGGTTCATTTCTGTGGTTCATCTCTTCACGACAAGAGTTCGTAAGATATTTTAACAGATTTTCTAGCCTGCGTGTTTTTATCCCATTTGCGAACGCAAAACCGTGGCAGACACAGAATTCAGAAACCGCGAGAGTCTGTCGCTTGATAGCAAATTAAAAGATGACTACACAAGAACTCATTAGCATTTAAATTCGTCCTTGTCGCACATGACTTGATCGTTATTGTGTGACGAAATATGTGTCATTAAATACGTGCAGGAACATGGAACAACATGAATATTCCCGTGAGATATGGGATTGAATTTATCTTTAAGCTTAAATTCATATTAGTCTCGTCCCATGTTCTACGTTGGCATGGTAAAAAGCAGGTCTTTGAAACAAAATGCAAAACAGGTGCTACAAAACTGTGTCACGTTAAGTTTTAGTGTTTCAACCAAAAAATATCTATTTCATCAGTACAAGTTTGCTGCTGGGCGAAGCTAGTTGTACGTGGACTGCTGCAGTTCAAAGCTCGTAATGAACGGACGACCCCACAAGGTGCACGCTCATCATAACAGGTAAACAAATGTCTAATGCAAACTATTTACAACCTGTTGTGACATAATCATAATTTGTTTGAAGTACTGTTTATCTGCAGAAACTTGAAATTATAGATCTTTTACCCTAGTTGATGAAAAATTTATAATATCTTGCAATAGTGGAGTATGAAGTAACCTTAAGAGTAATTTATTAATATTTGGAGGTCGTCCTAACCTCGTCTGGTTCATTACTTTTTAGTTTTAATTTTTCCTCTTGAACTATTACAGACTTGAAAAGTTCCAAGAAGACGTGATCATAGCACATAACAAGTTCCGTGGAAAACATCACGCTGCACCCTTGAAATGGTCAGCAGGGCTTGCTGAAGGTGCGAGACAATGGGCAACGATGTTGTCGGAAAAAGGAAATATAAGACATTCAAATCAACCATTTGTTGGAGAGAGCATCTGGATTGGAAAAGGTACGTATCGTAACTACTCTCATGTGACCCTTTAAAACTTGATTTCTACTTTGGTTGGTAAAGGATGCAGAAGAGGGGAGAGGTGCTCCTGAAATGCACTTAAAATATTCATAAATTAAAACCCTCGTCCTTGCATAACAGGTTGTACGACAAAGCCATTTTTCATTTTGTCATTTTCTTCGAGAATTTACACTCTCTTTTCCTGTTTGCAGATACGAAAATCTCAGGCACACGTGTGACGCACTTGTGGTACAACGAGATTGATAATTATGACTTCGACGCCCCAGGCTTCAACACAAAAACTCGAAACTTCACTCAAATGGTGTGGCGAGAGACAGTTTCTTTAGGAGTAGCTCAGATTTGTACTCAAACTGGCATTAGTGTGGTTGTAGCTCGTTATTATCCGACTGCAAATGTCCCCGGAAAATTTGAAGAAAATGTCATCAAATGTACATTTCTACCACGAGCTCTTGCGACAGTCGTACTACAACAAGAAAACGGTGAATAGTTCTCGCTAATATTGCTTAATATTACTGATCACAAGGGAAACTATATGCCGTTTATCGCGGTTTTATCCGTCAAGATTAATCTGCGTCATCCTGCCCATTCGTCAAATCAGAGATACAAAGTTTATCGGTATCTTTTCTGCCAGTATTTGCATCTTTGGTGAGAAAGTGAAATATGAATGTAATTCTTGTCTTTGTCATGTTTTAGTGAGGGAAAATCTGAAAGAAGAAGTAGTTACGACTCACAATAGCTACCGCAAGAAACATGGAGTCCCCTTGCTTCAATGGTCCAACGAACTCAAAGAAGGAGCCAAATTTTGGGCAGAAGAAGTTGGACGACGACGAGAAGTGCGTTCGTTTGGAAGTCCAGAGTACGGCGAGAACATCATTGTCGTCGACGGGCAGGATATCTCCGGTGAAGTGGCCACGGACCTGTGGTACGACGAAATTAAGAACTATAACTTCCAAGCACCTGAACTGAATAACAAAACAGGACACTTTACGCAAGTTGTGTGGGCATCCACACGTTTTGTCGGAGCGGCAAAGATCAATACGCCAGATGGAAGAAGTATTGTGATTGCGCGCTACTTTCCTCCTGGCAATATACATGAGGACTTGAAAAATAACGTGAAACCAGTCAGGTCACAATCACAAACACACTTACCAAGACACAATCAAGATGTGTTTATTCATGGACCTATCCCAAAAGATATACGGGATTCAGTAATGGCGGAAAAGGATGCAAATGAGTTCGATTCCCCAGCCCAGACAAGAAAGTAGCATAACCGAAAATCAACGTGTGCCCTCCAGTAAGATTTGAATAGTAAACGACTATAAGTGTATTCTTGGACTCACGTGTGATGGGTGAAAGAAAATACTTGTGGCTTAATAAAATTTAGTACAGTAAAAAACCAGGTAGAATACAAGACGGTTTTCCTCGCTATGCAACGGTTCACGATGCAGCAACACAAGAAACTGTCTTCAGTCAAATTCTATTCATTATTCTGCACGTCTGGGCAGTGTGCAATTGATGCACTAGCCTGTGCACAGACTCAATGCTACTGATGCACCAGATTTTTGTATAAACGCAAGTATTTTGGCTGTAATAGTGTATAAGTTTCAAAAAAGTGTGAAAGTTTGTAGAAAATATTAGATTTAATTCCCTTACATAATCATAGGCAGTGGATTCCTAGGTTTCACAGGTCCATAAAGGTGGTGAAACAGTTTGAATTACTGTGTTTAAATACAGCAACGTCTTAACGTTATAGGCATGAAAAATTCCCATACTGTACCAGATTCATACACAGTACATTTCAAAGTAAACTCAATAATAGGAAAGATCAAAAACTGCATTTTAAAGTGCCGCTTCTTCAGTGTGGGCTCGAAATATCGAACTTCATGAGTAGTAACGTGGGCTACGTAAAAGTTAAAGGAAACATAGTGCAGTGTATTTATCATTAAAGTTCAATCTTTTCCAAAGTATTTAGTCCGGATGATTTTATCAAAAGAAATGAAACTCTATAGGCATTCTGCACCATAAATGTTTTTACTCAAACTATTTACATAAAATCATTTTGACCAACCAACAAAACGTGAGTGTCTGTGAATTGGTTGTAATTGGTTTGCGTGCGCAAACATTCAACACTTCAATTTTCCTGTGTCTCAATTAGCTGCGACGTCATAATCATGACATGCCATCTATTTCTCAAAGAACATGTTTTCTTTTTCGTCGACACTCCCAGAGAGATTTTTGGAGAATAAGTTCCCTGAAGAATTAGAAAAGTCCACATCCACTCCTCTTCTGCCACAAGAGGACGAGGCGTTTGACAATTTCTCCGACACAGTTTCTGAACCGGATTGTATTACCCAGTTTGTTAAGAGTCCATTCAAATTGAAGTCAAGAGGACCAAGAACAAGACGCCGTAAGATGACTTCAGACCGGGGCACTCCTAACATGTCCAATAATTTCTTGACCGAACGTGGTGGTGAAGAACTGGAGCGTCCTGTGGCTTTGTCCGCTCGTCTTAGGTAAAACGATGACACCGAATCTCGATTGCGTTTTATTTCCGTTTGATACCCCATTATATAGTAACTTATACTGTCTTTGGTGGATTCATGAAAAGCACGGTTTCCAATGTTCAACCCACATATTTTGAAGAGACCAATGCCATAACAGGGAAAACTTTATATTGAATAGAAATAAATTACAAAGGGATGCATGAGTTCAACTTCAAAATTCTCTGCATCCACTCGACAAAAAATATTGTTTTTACTACCTCAAGAGAGCATCTTCAGAGTTTGAGTGTCACTGGAGAATCAGACCTTCCATTTGTTATCTCGTTTGAAGATGTCGCTGCTGCAGCATTCAGGATCCGAAAAGGGATTGCGAAGACACCATGTGAGGTACTATGCCCACGATTTCTTTTCCATTTATGTACACTTCCAAATTGAAAAGCACACAATTATGGTGCATTTATTTCATTTTGGATGCGCAAGAAAAGACTTGAACGTAATACTATGAGTTTTTCAAACATCTCGTTCCACCTTACGCTCGATGCAGCAAGAATCTAATTTCAACAAATAAGTCTACTTTATTTAGAAGACAAGAATTCCCGAACTTGACGACATGGAGGTGTACTTTAAAAAAGAGTTTACACATGTAACAGGAAGGTAGGAGAGTTATGCATTTCTTAAGACCGTGCTTCCTGATCTTAACTCGTAACTGCACTTCAACAAGTTCTTTCTGCATGGATTAAAATATCTCATGGGAAAGACTTCTCAAGCAATCTGCTGCCATTTTTACAGAAACCTGACGGTTCAACTCATGATTGTACACAAAAACTAATTTCACTTTTCAGCTGCTTTTGTATTTTAGTAATAAGGTTGCCATAGCTTTTGAACGGTACGTTCTGTTTTAATAAACAGCTTTAAAGAACGTGGTGCAAGAAACACGTTGCTACTTCTACCAGACGTAAGTTGCACATCCACAGATTACACAAACCCTTCTTTGGTATTCACAAAAATGTCGTCGCTGTTTTTGTGTGTCATAGGAACAAAAGGAAAAAGGTGTCATTGCTGCTTCAGCTGGTAACCACGCGCTTGCTTTAGCTTATCACGGTCAGGCGCTAGGGATTCCTGTTACTGTAGTAATGCCAGAGAATTGCACTATTGTTAAAGAAATGAAATGCCGAAGTTATGGGGCAACAGTTTTGAATAAAGGACACAATCTCGCCGAGGTGAGTAAACTTTGACGTATATTTAGTTGGTTCCAACTGAACTTACTAACTCCCTTCACACAATGCCTAACTAACAGTACCTAAAAGTACTGCAGTGAAGCAAATATGTTCACTTTAAATCAGGCCAAGGATTTTGCAGTAAGACTGGCAAGAGAAGAAGGATTGATGTACGTCAACGGGTAAGTTCTTCAAATAAAAAGTTGTCATAAAACGAGGGCTGCACCACATGTGAGCCGTGCAACGTGATTTTCTGTCGAAGAACTGGATTAATCTCGATCCATTGCTATACAGCTTCATGCAGTATGATACTTGGATGAAATTCAAGCTGTTTCTCGTCTAACTTCCTCACTAATTATAAATGAGTACGAGATGTATGATTCTTTATTGAATATCTTTCTAGGTACGATCATCCACACATTCTGGCTGGACAAGGAACAATTGGATTGGAAATTCTTGAACAAGTTGATGATGTTGATGCCATTGTCATTCCCGTTGGTGGTGGTGGACTGATAGCAGGCATTTCCGTCGCAATAAGAAGCTTATATCCACGATGCCAAATCATTGTAAGGGCTGTTTTCCACTGTCGCCGTTTTCATACGTACGTGCACGTACATGAAACTTTAAACGTTAGTAACAATCGGCTTACAAACAACCACGGACTGGAATGTTTAGAATTTGGTTTCTTAAAGTATTACGTGACTATCTCTTAAAGTATTTCTGCGATATACGAAAGTTTAAAGTTTTTAAACTTTTTAATAAACGTTACAGTGAAATGCAGCCATAAGTATTTCATAAATACACTGGTAAATCAACTCTGTCTTTGGCCGACTGAATCATCGTTATCATGGTGGTTATAGATAACTGGATTTTCAGATGTGTTTTATATGAACTCCGATTTTTCATCTTGATTGTAATTTCATTTAATTTCAGGGAGTTGAGTCTGAAATGTGTCCAAGTTTCAAAGCAGCTTTAGATGCTGGTACACCAGTAAAAATCGAGGCACACCACGCGCTAACATTGGCAGACGGTAAGACGGACCTGAATCTTTTGCGGATGCTACATGCATCATCTATGGTTCAATTATACTACGTCTTGTGAAAGAGAATAATTGAATCAAGACACCAGGTCAACTATTGTTTTGCAGGACTGTGCATACCAAAAGTTGGCAAAAACGCTTTCGAAATTGCTAAGAACTACGTAGACAAGACAGTTATTGTGAGGTAATTTGAAACCATTAGTAAAAGAAAAATGTAGAAACTTGACAAATTAAATTATTCCCGCCGTTATAGCAACTGAAAATCTACATATAGGAGTTTCAGCAAAGCTTTACTACAAAAGTCAGGGAACTTACGAGCAATCAGCACAGCGGTATACGATTAAGTTTACGTCATTTCCCTTATCATTACTAGTGAAAACTACATTGGAATAGCTGTGTTAAGATTAATGGAATATGAACGTGCTATCGTTGAAGGAGCAGGAGCATCGGGGCTTGCCGCAGTTTTAGCTGGTCTGCTGCCGGAGTTGAAAGGTAAAAGGTACGTGTATGTACTGTTTTATAGTACAACTTGATACGTGCATCATAATCAATGAAGATGAATGGCCGTGCATAACCATGCACGCATGATCACACTTTGTAAAGAAATATAGTATCGATCTTTCTTTTCCGTAAAAACTTTGACTGCGCAAATAACACGAGATTATTCACCAGAGTGGTAATTCCCTTATGCGGAGGAAACATCGACCCTACAGTTCTTGGTCGTTGCATTGAAAGAGGCTTGTCTTCTGAGGGACGCCTAGTTCGTTTTATTGTGAATGTCAAAGACAGACCAGGTGGAATAGCTGAGTTGACGCAACTCATAACTTCTATTGGTGTCAGGTATGCTCGCCTAGTCAATATCAACTTGTAATACAACAGACGTACGATAAACTGCAGTATTTTAATCAAACACAAAACAATAGACACTCCGTAAATAGTCAACATTTTATTCTAAACGTTTCGAGAAGTAGTACATGTCATCTTCATGATTCTCTATTGATGATGATATGTACAGCTTGTCGAAACGATTAGAAGATATAATGTTGACTGTTTACGGAGCGTGTATTGTTTTTTGTGTTTTGTTAAAATACTCTATGGCAGTGGTAAACTGAAGAATGTTGATCGAGAGTCACTGGTTTTTGGGCAAATTTTTTCCTTGGGCTTTTGCTCTGAAAACGCTATATTCATTTATGGAGATAATGAAAATTTGTTTTGAAGTTTCCGAAGAGTTGTAAAAGGCGGTACTCCAAATGCAAGATAGCCCGACTTTTGCAACTCAATGCAAGTTTCCGACTGAACGTAAGTGTCACAAAAACTTACTAGGATGCTTTTGAAAGATTTAGCCGATTTGTCTTCAAAAGCGTACAGTATAAGTAATCATCACAAAATTTTTCAGTAAATACAACTGTGTGGCATGCACTTATTCTTTTATAGCATTAAAGACTTTTATCATGAACGAGCTTGGATGACATCGGGAATATTTAGTGTTCAGGTAAAATAACTCATTGAAACCGGTCCCAATCATGTTCAATAATTATTTTTTGTAGCATCCCAGTTTTTAAATCAAAAATTACATACAAAAAAACAACTCACCCGATGATACATGGAGAGATCGTCAGAAATCATCAACGCATGTTTTCGTACTAAAAATGTAAAAGAAATCTGAACATCAGGGGTAAACAAAACGAGTCTTGTTGCAGTGAAACCCCCTTACAAAACGTCAAGGTCAATGGTTGGTCAGTCATTTCAACAGGGTTACACTGAAAGTTTCAACTTCGGCTGTACTTAAATTCCATTTCGCGATTATGCCCACAAATGTATTAATTTTTTTCAGATCAAAATAATTGCAGAAGTACGAAATCGAGAACATGGAATAGACCTGAGACGGTTGTTAAGTAGTCATTATCAAGACGACGTGATGTGGAACACTGATCACACTTCAACATACACACAATCCACTTCTTAACACATTCACTATTAATACTCATTCTTAATCTCTAAAACAGCTATACAATTCTGCAGTATATAAATTACCACAAGCAAAAACATTGTTGTACATATACTGAACTACTATATACTACAAGTTGAAAAATTCAATAGATTCGGGCCAAAATAAAAACGGCTATAAAACTTCAGATACTTCGTTAATCACTGCATGCAAATTCACAATAAAAAATACGCACGCATACGGTCGTTCTTCTCACTTCATATACTATTAGCTTGGGGTGCAGCATTAAAATTAACAAATATTAAATTAGAACTACTTCATGATTCAATCATGCATCTTCTGATTGAAAAAGGAATTCGAGGAGGAGTTTCTATGATTACAAAAAGAAGAGCAAACATTAATAATAAATATTAAAAAGAAATATATGACCCCAGTAACCCAAACATCTATATACCCTATTTAGATGCTAATAATTTACATGGTTGAACAACGAGTCATAAACTTCCAACACTTCACCTTCCTCCCTTCCATCCTTTCCACTTCCTTTCTTCCTCCTTTCCACCCCTTCCATCTTCCACCCTTTCAACCTTCCTCCCCTCCATTCTTTCACCCTTTCACCTCTTTCTGCCCTTCCACCCTTTCCATCCCTCCCACTCTTTCACCCTTCCACATCTTCCACGCTTCAACCTCTTCCAGCCTTTCCATCCCTTCCACTCTTTCACCCTTCCACCTCTTCCAGTCCTTTCACTCTTTCCATCCCTTCCACCCTTTTACTCGTCCTCCCCTTCCACCCTTTCACCTTTCCACCTCTTCCAGCCTTTCCATCCCTTCCACTTTTTCACCCTTCCACCTCTTCCAGCCCTTCCACCCTTTCCATCCCTCCCACTCTTTCACCCTTCCACTTCTTCCAGCCCTTCCACCCTTTCCATCCCTTCCACTCTTTCACCCTTCCACCTCTTCCAGCCCTTCCACCCTTTCCATCCCTCCCACTCTTTCACCCTTCCACCTCTTCCAGCCCTTCCAGCCCTTCCACCCTTTCCATCCCTTCCACTCTTTCACCCTTCTACCTCTTCTAGCCCTTCCACCCTTTCCATCCCTTCCACTCTTTCACCCTTCCACCTCTTCCAGCCCTTTCACCCTTTCCATCCCTTCCACTCTTTCACCCTTCCACCTCTTCCAGCTCTTCCACCCTTTCCATTCCTTCCACTCTTTCACCCTTCCACCTCTTCCAGCCCATCCACACTTTCCATGTCTTCCACCCTTTTACCCGTCCTCCCCTTCCACCCTTCCACCTCTTCCAGCCCTTCCACCCTTTCCATCGCTTCCACACTTTTACCCATCCTCCCCTTCCATGCTTCAACCTCTTCCAGCCTTTCCATCCCTTCCACTCTTTCACAGTTCCACCTCTTCCAGCCCTTCCACCCTTTCCATCCCTTCCACCGTTGTACCCGTCCTCCCCTTCCACCCTTTCCACTCTTCCTCTTCTTTCACCCTTTCCACCCCTTCCGCTACCCTTTTATCCTTCCACCACCCCTTCCACTGAAAGGTAGTAATTCCATGTCCTGAAAAGCGGAATACTTCATGTAAGCCTGACCCTGCTGCTAACCCAACTCCTAACCGAGAGTCTCGCGCCTTCTGGACATGGAATTGTTACCCACTAAAACAAGTGGTCGGGAACCGTCGGAACATCTTCGTAAATCGTGGGAAAGTCGTTGGAACGTCTTCTGAAACCATCGGAAAGTCGATGAAAATCATCAAAATGTGGTCTGAAGGATTGATGGGCCTCAAAGTTTGAAGTGCTGTTGTTGTTGAACAAAAACTGCGCTCCAACCCTTCAGGCCTGATAAAAAATGTGTAAAACCATCCACCGTGGTGTACCCATCTACGTCTATAAGGCAACGTCTGTAGGGATATACAACGCCTACAACGTCAGCAACGTCTATAAGGATACATCTCTGGATACGCGAGAGATGCAGACTCTGGATACGTACGGTTAACAATAGATGGTTACGGACATTGTGTTAGGGACACCAATGAGAAAACTGGGACAACCAGTAGACGGATTTTCTGGGGAGGTGCCACCCCCGCCAAATATCTGTTTTCACATCTTTAAACAAACTGTTCGCCCCTCTGAAAAATACTTTAACCAGTTTTCGGCGTAACATATGAATAGTCCAGTTGAACTGCAGAGTTCTACTTTACAATGTTTAAAAAAATAACAAAGAACGAGAAAATGAGAGATTTTGGTGCAATACGCACTGACAGCTCTGACCTTTGCCCAACAGTTAATAATCAAGAATCACCAATGTTACTAATTAGGGGTAATTGGCAATTCAGCAGGTCATTATGTAACAATTCACTAATAATAAACTCCCAACAAAGACGGAGCTCTTGTCGAATGTGTTGAAAAAAATGAGAAAAAGTTACTTGTTATGACTGTACCGCACCTGCTGCAGTCTCATTTACAAGAAGTTAAGACGATCGATTCAATCATTCAAGAAAATGCATCTAAACGTTTTAACAGATGAACATGAAATTAAAATGCGTGCATGCAACGAGCGCTTTCCATACAAGGTAGCGACTGCATGTCACATTTAAGAGAGAGTCAAGATATAGTTGTTAAATAACGGCCAGATTTGTTATAGTTTATAACTATCATACATAGCAATATCATAAGGGAAATTTTAAATCCAGTTTTACATTGTTGTATTTAGGTTCTTGGAAAACATCGAGCAAGAGTTTATTCTACGACGATACCAAAGTCTGTAGAAAACTCATAAACAAAATCACATTGTTTTGGCGATGCACCGAGCAGATAAGGACAAAAAGATTAAGATTGCTCCAATTATTATTGCAGCTGCAGCGAGGTTTTCTCACAAACTGCTCTTGCTCGATTACTAAGACATACATAGTTTTTGTTCAACAACAGAAATGCAACTCAATCCGTAGAGAACGCCTTCCGTCAGAACCGTTTTCACCAGTTGCTCATGTCATCAGGATTTCCCTTGTAAATAAGAACAAACCGATTTGCCAGGCTTAATTATTCGATGCATCAACCCACTATTAATTATTACTTTGTCTATGTCCTGAGATTTTGGTTTTTATCCATTTGTAAAAGGAGTTTTTTCACACGCAACGTGTTAAGTATTTTAAAGCTGGGCAATCAGTTCGTGTTTGCATGTGTGAATTTGTCCCTGTTCTTGCTACATATCCTGTCAGTAACGGGAGAGTGCCTCGCATGGATCTTGGAGTCCTGTTTGCAATCTTGCCGCTAGGATACTTTTCCAGTAAAGTTGCTAAATTTTGGAGTCAAAGGATGTACTGAAAATAAACTGCATGAAAGGCAAGTCATACAATAAATTGGTGATACTAAGCCGTCAATGTTATTTCAAAACTTTTTACTTTTTGCAGATTTTTCCTTTATAAACATGAGTTCCTTTCAATGACAATGTAACTGAGTTTACGCATGCAATCTTTCGATATTATCTTGCAGCTATGCTCAAGTAGAAAGATTATGTCGCCATAGAAATTAACAAAATATGGACTGAAAGTTTCCTCTTTTAGACTTATCGCAAAATACTGTCAAATTTTCAGCTGAAGTGCACGAATACAGTTCTCCTACGATTAACGGTCCAAATTAGAGCACATTTTAATTTACATATCAAACCAAAAAAATATCAAAGTTGCCGTTAATATCCACTGAATACAATTTATTCAGTATTCTCAAAATGTGGAATCAAAAATCAAGCCATCAATGCGTGTTCTCTACAGTTCCCTGCATATTAAATCTCATTAATTGCATGGGTACTGGAGTATATTGGTAGCGGAATATCTTCAAAAGGCATGCAACCTTAAAGGCCAACAACACACACCGAACGCGATCTGACAACGAGGGAATCACGAGGCGAGAATTTTTAATTTTCAAGTACATTCAACTTTAACATCCTGCATGCTCTATATTTTCCGAGTATATTTCGCAGGCACTTTAACAATTCTAGATGTTTGGTCAGCGTATTTCGTAAAATTCCCTTCTACTGACGGTTTTGTTCAGTTCCAAAAGCCGAAAATTCGCGCAGCGTGGTGGATTTGCGTTCGGTCTGTTTGGGCCTTGAAACTGTGAATGTTAGTACAGCGATGCATGAAGACAGAATGGTGCACTTCATAGCGATAATGCATGCACTGTTTATTACATGATTGTTATACGCTTACTTTGAATACAGTGAGTCAAAACAACAGAAAATCCAGCATTAGACACATCGAATTTTTTATGTCACACCGAACCTATATTTTATACTGCAAAAAACGCACTTAATTTCAGACGACCTTTTTCCAATGGACATGAAAACTTCGAAATCGATGTTGAAAACAAACCTGTTGTTTATCGAACCATGCATATCCGATGCGATTTGTAAATTATCGACCAATAGAGATTGAGTATAGAGCACTTACGACGAAAATCTGTTATCTTGACTTGTACTATGAAGTCATATCTTTTGCTCACATTATGACGATTTCGCTTAATTTATCAGCATGCGGCAAAATTAAACAGAGCGCCCTAATAGATTGTTTTTATATTCCATTTAACGAAACGTAGTGACGTCGGCGCATATCTGGCATCAAAATATCGATATACCTCGTGAAGTAGACTAAGAAAGAAAAATACAGACGCATGCAAGAATTGTTCGTACCTCGTTCATTTCGGAGAAAAAACTGGCTGACTAAATTACAAAGAAGTGGAAACATAAGGTAAGGCGATTACAAACTTATCAAACCAGGCCATATTCATAGCATGCTACAAATTTTTAAAGAGAGTGCAGATAAGTCCTACAACGAGAATGATAAACAAAATCGAAAGTCGGACAATATGCGTTGCAGTACATGTACAATTGCATTCATGCAGTTATATATTTATTTCATTATCACTATAAACGGTTCTTTACCAGTTGCCACACTAAAAAATAACCGTTTCATTAAGAGGCGAAAACAGATCTTATATCTACAACTACTGAGGTTCTCTATTCTCTATATTCCAATAGGATAACGTTCACAATGTAGTTATATCTGCGTAGTTGCATAAAGAATTAATCTCCCTCGTATCATGTAAAATGAACATAAATTTCACGCGATGATATATTAATTTCAAACGATTGCCATTTGTTGCCATGGCTTTCTAAAGATGACATGGAACTAAGAGAAGGTCCAACCCGCTTCTACTTCATGATCAGTACATATGGACGCTTGCAAAAACTCAGAAACACCGCCCACAAGATTTGCGCGTAATACATCCTTCGTTTCCTTTTGCGGGCTCTATCAATCGATACTAGTTAATGACTAAAACAACATTCAAGTCTGTTCCTACCCTGCTATAATTATATAGATATACTTTGAATGGAGAAATCCCGTATGGAAAGAAAGAAATATATTAGCATACTCCTTGTATGTATAGTTGTACGGTAGGCGATGAAATTAGCTTGAGTGAGATTTGCGACAAAAGTGATCGTTTAAACATACCGCTCTCAAAGAATCGCATTAGTGTATATTCATACGCGCGGGTTCCGCAAGTGAGCTCTACTTAACCATAGCAATTACAGGCAACACAGTTTGAATCAGATATTCGTCTGTCTGACACACAACCTCTGTAAACAAGCCAGCAGGCTAACAGAGCCGCCGTAATATTCATTTAGAATCTTTGTTAGAGTGAAGCGTTTGGATCGAGCTGTGATGCAAATTTACAGTAGAGGTCACCGCATCAGTAGTGCGGATGGTGTACTCTGAATTTAATGTACTAAGCATTGCTCTGTTTTCTTGTAGAACGCATAAAGAGGATAATGAACGTAAATATTCAACGTACTGCATTTCATTAATAAGTTTTTCGACTGCACGCTCAGCAAATTATGGATAGTCAAGAAAACGGTGGACAGAAAGTCGTCAATATTTCACCGCAAATTATTGCGGATTAACGGTTCGTGCAACGTTGGGTTTTTGAGTGATTAAAACTAAAATTGGCGCGAGAGAGTTATCACAACCAGCACACAATGCACGATAATGAGAAATTCGCTTTCGCAGACAACAGAAGTGAGGCGGCTGGCAGTTCTAGGGTAAGCGGAAGAGATTCAGGCGACTGTCGTATTATTATCAATGTCGGAGGACATAGACACGAAACGCATTTGAGTACTTTGCGAAATTTCCCTGGTACAAGACTTCATTGGATGGTCGAAAGTCCATTAACAAAAATTTATAACTCTGCAACGGATCAGGGAAACCCGTTAGAGTATTTCTTCGACAGACATCCCGGCGTTTTTACGCACGTTCTTAACTACTATCGTACAGGAAAACTACACTGTCCAGCGGACGTATGTGGAGCAATGTTTGAAGAGGAGCTTATCTTCTGGGGCATTGACGAGCTACAGATGGAACCGTGTTGTTGGAGTACCTACACGAGGCATCGTGATGCGCAAGCATTTGAGAAAGTATTTACAGTGAACACCTCTCGCGAAGAAGAAGCGGAGGAGAAAGAAGAGGGAGAAGGAAGCGAAACGGCAAGCATCAACGAAACTACGTTGTGCGACTCATACAAAGCTACTCTCTGGGGAATGTTGGAAAAACCGTACTCCTCCAAAAAAGCGCAGGTAAATAATCATCTTGCATTCAATACCGCAATATAATATTTTAACAGCAACAGCAAATCTGCTTTGCAATTTACAGCTCATTATCGCCTTAATCCATAAAAAAATTTCACTTTAAGTTCATCATGCTAAGTTTTACATAAACTATGCTGCGAGATCAAAAGATGGAAACATATTCTGAATTTTCTCTCATTTTCCACCTTGATATTGCATTAAAATATATAATGACTTGCTCTTTTAATTGTATTTATCCTGCCAGCTAGTATACAAAATCAATTTGCATTCATCTCTTATTATTTGGTGTTATTCAATCGCAAAGCTCCGAGATTTGTAAATATTGTTAGTGGACACATGTTCAATTTCTCGACGTATTAATCATGAAAAAGACATAAAGTATTGACGACAATCCCAGATAGCTGCATTGTGATTTCACTGATATATCTATGCATATGGCTATATCGATGCAGAGCAAGCAAGGAACGTGAATACTATATATAATATATTACGAACATTATATCATTTTTTCGACTCCACAGTTGACAATGAAATCTCTATTGTCATATTAATATTATGACGAAGTTACGAAAACCAAGGAAACAGACGTATTTTTTATCATGTTCACAAGGAACACTTGACACTGTTGACGGCTTAAATGTTTTTTCCACTTTCAGTCTATTTTCAGAGAATTCGGGCAAAAAATTGACAGTTTCGTACGGAAGAAGTCCATGCATGCAGGTGACAATTGTAGTATTTTCGCATGAAAGCCAAAGTGTGGGAAGAATGTTATTATAAAATACATGACAAATTGCAAGTAACGACACAAACAGCTTGTCACTCGACTTGACAACTACTCACTCGAGTATATAGAAAAAGAAGCGTGAGCATTTCATTAAGATTGCATGCAGGATGTTACTTTTGCAATTCTTAGACAAAAGTCGCAATTGAAACACGTCAAACACATCGCTAAACTGATTCATGTAAGCATTTACTATACGCCCTTCAAACAGACCAAAGATTTTTAATTTGATCTCTTTTTATGCAATGTTATAATGAAAGTGTGGTGGAAGCTTGTGAAAATACCTTACAGTTGCTTTAAGATAAATTAATTATCTCAAATTCTCATCAGGTGCTGAAAGAAATCTCTACAATCTAAATATTTCTCAGGATCCCGCAAAAATCGAACGATTTTCTCAAACTCTCTAGCTCTTGACCAATCCGCAATCTGGCAGAATTCTGCAGGGAAAAATCCTAGTAACAGCGCAAAGTTTAGTCTCAACATCTTCGTACGCATTTTTTTCGAGTAATGTACCTCTCACGCGGGTAAAGTCACTGTCAAAACGTTGAAGTTCCGTAGTATTAACTATGCGATTGAAATAAAAAAAGTCAATTCAACGTTGAGTTTATAAGTTCATATTTATCCGTTGTGGCAAAGCTTACTAATTTGTCGGTTTTCTTTAGCCCAATATTTTATCGGGAGCTTTTAATAACTAAGAGCATTCAAAATGAGAACAATGAAAATGCAAACATCTGAAAGAAGAACAATGAAATTGAAGCATTTAAAAAATCATCAAAAATACTATTACCATTACGTACATTGGACGTATTAGTGATTAACATACATACACATAGGCACAACAAAAAGTGCAGGATACAACACAAACGCGACAAAAAAATCAAATCTTCGGATTCACGAAAAATCAAAAACGATAAAAATATAAATATATAAAATGAGCGATACTCTTTTTGGAATGACTTACGCAATAAACCACAAGTTTTGATGAATACCTAAATCATGTAATTTTGCCAGAAAATCATTTCGAAGAAATAAAAATACAAAATACTCAAAGAATGCATACATACACCAGTCTATTTTGATACACCAACGATTATTTATTTTATATACTCAGATTGCATTTGAATATTATTACCAATTATAAGTTACGCTGCAAAGAAGATGCAATTATTCGCTGCCTAGCAAGATAAACGCTTCACTAGGGTTTGCGCACTACCTCCTAAAGGTACATGTCAGGCTTGGTAACGGCTGCGGGTAATATTTCGTGATTTCGGATTTCGACTGCGATTGTAGCATTGCTAAAAGCTCTACATCAATGTTTCAAAGAAAACACGCTTGTGTTTATTGCTATACTCACAACATGCAGAAAGAACACAAACCACAGGTTCCAAACAAACCCACAAAATATATGAGGAAAGAAATGAAAATATAAACAGAAGTGAGAAGTCTATGTTCTATGAAAAACTAATGCGAGTCATAAAATTGACTTTCCTTATTACACATGATGCCTCAATTTCTAACACAGACATTTCACATCACGTACTTAGCAAATGATTTCGTATAGTAATATTGTTAATAAAAGCTGAGCTGCAACATTGAACGTTTTTATATAAGCAATTAAAGTCACCGAAAAACAATAATTAATTATCGAAAATAACGAGTAGACGGTCAGTCACCGCAATCGAAATGAAACCTTCTTAATTAGACAATAATACAGAGATATGACTCGAGTACACGAATGCATACAATGCGGTACTCAATCCTCAATCCATATAACTCATAATATACATGGATATTACAAGGTGGAGAGAATTAATGAATATTATTTTCGAGCGGGAAAATATTGCTTTGTAGCACGAGAAAAGAAGATTCATATCTTCGAGCCTCAGTGTAATTTTATTTTATTATATCAAAAACATTAAAAAAAACTCAAAAAGAACAGATTTCATTTGGTCTGTCAAAATAAAACAAAGTGGGAGAATTCGCGCCTCGATAAGGTCGCGCGAGGAAACACACGCGTTACATAACTGTTCGTATTTCACTAGTGCAATATGAAAAATATGAGTGTTTTAGTTTCCAGCAAACACCAATTATGTTCATACAATAAAGTACAATAATTTGCGAGGCAGCAACAAAATTTGGTGTTTTGAAATTTTGCGTAACTCTTTTAAAAAATCACTTCTGCATATGGCTATTCGTTTTCCAAAAGTTGCTTGATAGAAAAAATTTTTTTTTGTTTCTCACAACAGTTTGCATTAATTTTCATGCGGTAAAATACCAGCACTTGTGCAAAAATATCAAATATTTGAACAGTAGCTACTGTTTATATTTCCTACGTTAGTCGTCCCCTCATCTCATGTACCCACAATAGGTTACAGCCACATAATTTAAAGCACGCGCTTAAAGTTAAAGATGGCGTGTGCTGGTGACCCGTCTGTGCAGCAAAGTAAGCCGCCCTTTCGTTTTTAATGAGTATTCCCGCAATGATCTACGGAAATTTGTCAAAAATAACAGAACACAAATCTTATGGACCTTCCCGGCAATGGCTAGTATGCAAGCTAACTTGCGTGGCTTGTACGTCAAACTCATCGATTACTCTTACTCTTGCAGGTGCTCGCCTTCCTCTCGCTGTCCGTGATTATCACATCGGTTGTATCATTTTGTCTAGAGTCTATGCAAGCGTTGCAAACTTATCAAAATATATTCCGAGCCCTGGAATACATTTACTGTGCTTTATTCACGTTGGACTTGACTGCACGTCTCTACTCCTGTCCCAACCGGCTCAAATTCTTTCGTAGTACTATAACATGGTGTGACATTGTATCTTTGCTACCGTTCTACAGCGATATAATATGGAAAGAAGATTACCTTGACGTGTTCCTCGTTCTTCGTTTACTTCGAATATTCAGATTGTTTCGGTTTTTTCGCTTTATGAGTGGTATGCAAGTGATCGGACACACTTTGAAAGCCAGTGCAAGAGAATTGTTTCTGCTCGTTCTCATCCTGCTCATTCCAATGGTTATATTCTCAAGTCTTCTTTTCTACACTGAAAAGGTAAAGTGTACCATATAAGCAGAGCCTTTCCTTCAAATCCATTTGAGACAGACGCGTTAAAATATCCATATGCCAAGTTCTTCCATAAAATAGCGGCCCGTAAAATAAAATTTTTCCATTCATATCATTACTATTAACTTGGGTATTATACGGTTTAGAATCTCTAGAAAGGTTTCAGTAACATAATAACACTCATTCTCCAACTGGGTTCTCCAAATAGCTTCCACGTTTTCTACAACTATGATTGCGCATGGCATGAAATTTCGTTGTTTTCACGTCGATTTTAACAAATTCCAGGCGTTTGGTGGTGATACAAAATTCGACAGTATTCCAGATTCTTTTTGGTGGGCAGTTATTACCATGACAACTGTAGGTTATGGCGACATGTACCCTCAGACAGCATTGGGACGACTCATAGGTATGTACTTTACAGATTATATTGAAATGCACTCTAATATACCCACAAGTACCAAAAATATCATAACATCAGACAACCATCGCTTACTGTACTTGGTTTACGTAAGGAAGATAAGGCCTCGGTCAAACGTCACTCTTCTCATGCGCCGAACCTAATGCAAATGACCTAAATTCTTTGTCTGAGCTCATTTGCATTAGGTTCGGCGCATGAGAAGAGTGACGTTTGGCCTGGGTGTAAAGGCCCAGACACACCACACGGGATTCGGGGAAGCGATGCGATTTTTCGACTTTCATTAACTGACAACTTCGATTCTAGTCGAGATTTTGCAGATATTCAAAGGCGATATGATATCTTTAGTTATTTAGTTCAAATTTCTTTTAAAATTTTCTTCCATGGATATAGATTTATTCGCTTTCAATTAAAATATGAAAAATCGCGTCGCGTTGCCGAATCGCATCTGGTGTGTCTGGGCTTTAACCCATCTTTACATTTCTGGTTAGTTATAGCAAGCAGAGCTAGGAGTATCATTGAGCTAGAATAATGTTATTCTTAACATGCTTATTTTTATTTATCACAGGAACGATGTGCGCGTGTTCTGGAGTCCTTATCGTCGCTCTACCAGTGTCAGTGATTGGCAGTAATTTTTCTCTGTTCTATTCCCATGCACAAGCTCAACTTAAGTTGCCACGTAAAAGAAAGCAACCGGCTTTAGTCGGTGCAGCAAGTGCCTTAATGTCAAATGTTGCACCCGAAATAGGCTCATGTTCTGGATCTGAAACAGAATCGGCTAGTGACAGTGCTTTGGAAGAAAAGATTGCTGTCAATAAACAAGTGTTGAACCATACAGAAAGTACAAAAGATATACAAGTAGTGGTAGAAGATAGCGAAACATATGCACAATCAAAAGAACATGCCCACGACTTGGTGGAAGAAGATAGTGAGAAATATGTACAAGTAGAAGTCGAAGGAAGTGCAAGCGATATTCAGATGGGAAAAGATTTAAAAGGCACAGAAAGTTCAAAAGATGTACGGGTTGAATTAAATACCAGTCGTAAATATGGTAAGTTCTCGTGGCTTCTAAAGAAGACCAGCAGTTCACGCAGTTTAAACAAACGTGATAAAACACGTGGAAACAGTTCCAGTACAGGAATGGAACTCGGTGAAGGTCTGAAAAGGTTAGGCGACGTTATGGTGAACATCGCAGCACCGCAACAGCGCAGGATGGCAATTTCTGGCGTTTCCCTTGACTCTCCGTCACTTCGCCGAAGCAGTAGCGGCAAGCGACGATCAAGACCGAAGTCTGGTGAATCTATGCGCAAGCGCGCGTACACATCAGGCTCGGATGCTTGCAGGAGTGATGGCTTCGATGACTTGTGTCAATTTACAAATGCAAATCCAACAGAAAGTAACACTGAGAATGAAACCGACCAAAATAATGAACTCTCTAGAAGCATATCTCCTAAGCCAACACCTGAAAGTTTTCTTGCGAAAAACAACACGATGATATCGAAGGGCACTGCTTCTTCTGCAGTCCTGGTAGCGAGGGATAAAGAAAACAATCGAGACAGACCACAATCCAAAAACTCTAAAGACAGCAGTGATGTTTCAAGTCCAGAGATACAACCATTACTACACAATAATCCTCAGGATCTCACATCACACCAAAGCCTCATGCTGTACATAACGCATGCAAGTAGCATTCAAAATATTGACAACTTGCAAACGATTGAAAATTCAAAAAATCCAAAGGGCTATTCAAGACGTGCATTAACACCGGAGTTCATTGACACTCCCAGAGTGATGGACTATAACAAATTAACTCCGTGGTATGATAAAACCAATAGGAAAGAGAAAAATGCAGACTTCACAAGGTTTGGTAGGCGAAGAAGCTCTACGATAAACATATGTAATGTTTAGAAAAAGTCTAGTAAAATTGGTCAGAAAACGGCCCAACTTTCGTATTGGGTAACAAAATAAACTTAGCGGCCTTTAATCTATGAATGTTTATCCTAATCTTGTTTTATAA
>JAODVM010222102.1:0-83098 GCA_025400095.1 Phenganax marumi | reverse complement strand
CCGGAGGGCGCTCCGCAGGCGAAGGTCGAACGGGTACGGGCACTGGGCGGAGAACCCGTCCTGGTACCTGGGCCAGAGGTCTTCCGGTTCCTCCGGGAGCACCTCTGGGAGAGCGAGCCCGACGCCTTCATCCACCCTTGGACCGAGCGCAACGTGTGGATTGGTCACGCCAGCCTCGGTCTCGAGATCGGGGAGCTCCACGTTGTAGCGCTCGGGCTCCAGAAAGAGGAGGGCCGCGGCCAGCACGCGGGGCACGTAGTCGCGGGTCTCGCGCGGGAACTGGTAGTAGACCCGGCGATCCCAGAACGGTGTGTTCGGGTAGCTCCGCTGGATGCGCTTCATCCGGCTCTCGCCACCGTTGTAGGCCGCCAGCACCTTCTCGATGTCGTTGTTCAAGAGGTTCAGGTGGTTCTTGATGTAGAGGACGTTGGCCCGGGTGGCCGAGGACGGGTCGAGGCGCTGGTCGAAGCCGTCCACCTCGCGCAGCCCGTAGGCGCGGCCGGTGGAGCGCATGAACTGGAGCGGCCCCGCGGCGCCGGCTCGCGAGTAGGAGTGCACCTTGCCGCCGCTCTCGGTGGCCAGGATGCCGAACAGCAGCGCCTCGGGCAGTCCGGCCGACTCGTAGATCGGCGCCATCTCGGCGCGAATGAACTGGTAGTTGTGCCAGGCGGCGAGGAGGTTCGGTCTCATCCAGGTGAGCCAGTCGTCGAGCGCCGCCTTCACCGGACCGTTGAGGTTGATCAGCTCGCGCAGGTCGGTGCCCTGGATGAGCCTCGCGGAGCTCGAAGGGGCGTCGGAGTCGGCCTGGTACGGGACGGTGCCCGGCTCCTGCACCGGGCCGCCGTCGGCACCGTCGACTCCCCCTTCGGGAGTCCGCGCGGCGATCAGCCGCGAGCCCTGGTACTCGAGCGCCTCGGACTGCTCGTCGAGCAGGTAGTCGTAGGCGGTAAAGAAGAGGTCGAGGTCGCAGTCGTCGCGGCGCGAGCATTCGAGGGTGCCGGCGCGGATCGCGGCGGTCGCCGCCACGATGCGCTCGTTGCCGAGCGTCTGCTGCTCGCCGAGCAGCATCTCGAGGCCCGATTCGAACTCGCGGATCTGCGCTTCGAGGCCGGCGTAGAGGCGCTCGAGCTCTTCGGCGGCGCGCGCTGCAGCCTCCTGCGCGGCGACCTCTTCGGCCGTCGGCTCGGCGGGCTCGATCCGAATCCGCACCTGGGGGTTGGTCTTGGGAGGGGCGGAGGCGCCGCCGCAGGCGCCGAGCAGGATCAGTGTGACCAGCCCGCAGAAGACCCCGGCTGCGATCGAACCCACCCGACTGCGTCTCATCCTTGGCTCCCCCACTCTGCTGCGCCTGTTTGCAAGACCTTCAGAATCACTGGCAACTACGATGCCACGCACAATGGTACGGCACCACCCGCGCTACGGTTGAGGCACGCTTCACGGTCGCGGCACGGAGCCGGCGATCCCGATCGCCTCGAAAAACTCGTCCTGGCGCCGCCCGGCATCGTCGTTGAGAGCCTCGGCGACTCTGCCGCCGGCACCTGGATCGACTACACGACGGAGCGGTCGGTTCCCGGCCGGCGTCTCGATCAGCTCGACGAGGGCCGCCGAGACGTCCTCGGATTGCGGACGAGCGTCCTCCATTCGCGCGACGAAGTCTCCCCACATCGGCCCCGGCCGCTCGGCCAGCTCGCCGTAGCTGGCGACGCGCTCGGAGTCCGCCGGTGCCCCGATCCGATCGGCGTGGCCGGTGGGGAACGGCCCGGGCTCGACGATCGCGACCTCTACGCCGGTGCCGGCGAGCTCCCGCGAGTAGCTCTCGGCCAGCGCCTCGAGCGCCCACTTGGTCGCCGTGTAGGGCGCTACATAGGGCACCACGAAGCGACCGAATGTGCTCGAGACGTGGACCAGCAGGCCCGAGCCGGCGGCCCGCATCGCGGGCAGCACCGCGCGATTCACCCTTTGGGCGCCGAAGACGTTGATCTCGAAGAGACGCCGCATCTCGTCGGCGGTGAACGCCTCGGCGAGGCCGGCGAGGCTCATGCCGGCGTTGTTGACAGCGACGTCGACCCTCCCCTCGAGCTCGAGCCCCCGGGCCACCGCCGACTCGACCGAGGCGTCGTCGGTCACGTCGAGCGCCAACACGTGGATCGAGCCCGGGCTCCCCTCGGCGTGCCGGGCGAGCTCCCCGGCGACCTCGGAGTGCCGGCCGTCGGGATCACGCATCGTCGCCAGCACCACGTGACCGCGGGCAACGAGGGCCTTCGTCGTCAGGAGCCCGAAGCCGCTTCCGGCGCCGGTGATCAGAACTACCTGGGTGTCGGCCATCTGATGGTCCTCCGTTGACCAGATGTAGGCGAGGGCCTTGCGCCCTCGCCACGTTGACCGCGGGAAAGCCCCCGCGTCCGCGCCGTCATTGTAGGGGAGGGGTTCAGCCCCTCCCGGGCGGGGGCAAGCCCCGCCCCTACGGTTAGGATAGCGGCCGAGCATGCAATCGATCGAGCAGACCGCCGAAGAGCTCTCTCGCCACGCCTACGTCGCCGAGAGCGGGCTGGCGACCTCTCTCTTCCTGGCCCTCAAGATGGAGCGACCGCTCTTCGTCGAGGGGGAGCCTGGCGTCGGCAAGACGGAGATCGCGAAGGTCCTGGCGCGGATCTTCGACACCGAGCTGATCCGGCTGCAGTGCTACGAAGGTCTGGATCTGAGTCAGGCGGTCTACGAGTGGAACTACCCGCGTCAGCTGCTGGCGATCCAATCGCGTGGCGGCGAGGCCGAGCCCCTGGCCGACATCTTCACCGCGGAGTTCCTGCTGCGGCGACCGCTGCTGCGGGCGATCGACGGCGCGCACGAGCGCTCGCCGGTGCTGCTGATCGACGAGCTCGACCGCGCCGACGAGGAGTTCGAGAGCTTCCTGCTGGAGCTGCTGTCCGACTTTCAGGTGACCATTCCGGAGATCGGCACCATCCGGGCGAAGCACAAGCCGATCACCGTCATCACCTCGAACCGCACGCGCGAGGTGCACGACGCACTCAAGCGCCGCTGCGTCTACCACTGGATCGACTACCCGTCCCTCGAGAAGGAGCTCGAGATCGTCCGCCGAAAGGTGCCGGAGCTCAACGCCGAGCTCAGCCGGCAGGTGGTCGCCTTCGTCCAGGAGATCCGCACCGAAGAGCTCTACAAGCTGCCGGGGGTCTCCGAGACGCTCGACTGGGCCGAGGCGCTCACGCACCTGGACGCCGAGCGGCTCGCTCCGGAGGTGGTTCAGTCGACACTCGGCTTCCTCCTCAAGTACCAGGACGACGTCGACCGGGTACGGCCGCGCTGCGAGGAGCTCCTCGCCGGGGCTACCTAGAGGGTGTCGCTCCTCGACAACGTCGTCCTCTTCGGCCGGCTACTGCGGCAGGCGGGGCTGCCGGTGTCGCCGGCGCAGACCCGCGCCTTCGGCCTGGCGCTCGACTGGATCGACATCGGCTCGAGGGAGCAGGTCTTCCACACCGCGCGGTCGCTGATGGTGACGCGGCGTGAGGACCTGCGGCTCTTCGGCGTGATCTTCGAGCTCTTCTGGAGGGCTCATCGCCAGGGCACCGAGCTGCGGCTGCCGCGCCAGCGGCCTCGCACACCGAATCGCGCCACCGAGCAGCGACTCGACGCCTTCACTCTGGCCGGCGGCAGTCCGGGCGCCGACGCACCCGAGGTTGAGGTCGGGGATCGGGCGGGCTCGTTCAGCGCCGCCGAGGTCCTCCAACATCGCGACTTCTCCGAGCTCAACGACGACGAGCTGCGCGAGGTACGCCGTCAGATCCACGAGCTGCGCTGGGGGATCAGCCGGCGTCGCAGCCGCCGCTGGGTACCCAGTCGTCGCGGACCCCGACTCGACCTGCGTCGCGTGCTGCGCCAGGCCGCCAAGCACGACGGCGTCCCGCTACGCCTGGCCCACCTCTCCCAGAAGATCAAGCAGCGACCCATCGTGCTGCTCGCCGACATCAGCGGCTCGATGGAAAAGTACTCGCGCCTGCTGCTGCACTTCTTCTACGGCGCGATCCAGGCGCTGCGAGAGGTCGAGGCCTTCGTCTTCGGCACCCGCCTCACCCGCATCACGCAATACCTGAGGGTCCGGAACGTGGAGATCGCGGTCGAGCAGGCGGCGCGCGAGGTTCTCGACTGGTCGGGCGGCACGCGCATCGGCGAGTCCCTCGGTGCCTTCAATCGCCACTGGGGCCGTCGGGTGCTGCGCCGGGGGGCGATCGTTATCGTGGTCAGCGACGGCTGGGAGCGCGGCGACGTGAGCGAGCTGCGCCGCGAAGCTCGCCACCTGCATCACCGATGTCACCGGCTGGTCTGGCTCAATCCTTATCTAGGCCACCCGGAGTACCAGCCGCTGGTCGAGGGGATGGCCGCGGTGCTTCCCTACGTGGACGACTTCCTGCCGGTGCACAACCTGCGGTCCCTGCGCGAGCTCGCCACGGCGCTCGACAGCCTGCCCGAGCGGCGCGGCCGGGCGCAAGGCGCCCTCCGCGCGCCCTCGAGATGATCCCGTGAGCGCGCTCGGAGATCGGCGCTGGATCGGGCTGAGCCTAGTGATCGGCCTGGCGCTCTCGGTGCCGATGGTCTTCCGCAGCCAGGTGGCGGGCGACCAGCTCAACTTCCTGGCGCTCGGCTGGCGGCTGGTCTTCGCGGGCGACTGGCCGGTTCATGGCAATCCCACGACGACGGGGGCGTTCACCCCCGGCGGGCTGAGCGCGCTCCTCGCCGGGGGGCCGCTGCTCGTCTGGCCCGACTTTCGCTCGGTGGCGCTCCTCACGCTCTCGAGTCACCTGCTGGCCTACTGGGCGCTCGATCGAGTGGCCCGTCGTGCGCTGACGACCGAGGGGCGAGTGCTCCTGGCTGCCTTCTACTGGCTCAACCCGTGGCGCCTCTATCACTCCGCGTTCGTCTGGAACCCCAACTTTCTCTTCCTGGCCGGCGCACTCCACCTGCTCACGGCCTACGCCCTGCGTGAGCGCCCCAGAGTCTGGATCACCTTCGGGCATGTCCTGCTCCTCGGACTGACCCTCCAGGTCGCGGTCCACGGTCTGCCGCTCGTGACGCTCTCGCTCCTTCTCTGGTGGCGCGGCTATCTCAAGGTCCATTGGGGAGGTGCGCTCGCGGCCGCCGCGGTCGTGGCTCTCTCGCTCGCCCCCTGGCTGGTCGCCGTGGTCGCCGATCCGACCCTCAGGCCCAGCGCCGGCGGGAAGTTCTTCTATCTGCTCAACACCTCGGTCCGCGCGGCGATCTATTGGGTGCGCTACGCGTCGTTCGCGCTCAGCGGGGAGCTCTTCTGCTTCGACTTCGGTCAGCTCCCCGGAGCCAACCGAGCCATGGAGCTGGCGACGCGGGTCGTACGCCCGGTCCTCTACTACGGCTCGCTGCCGGTCGCCCTGGCCGCCAACGTCTGGCTCTGGCGCGGTAGCGGCAGGTGGTGGGCCCGAGCGGCCCCGGCAGACGGTCGCAAGTGGCTGATCGGCGTCGTCCGCTGGGGCTTCGTGGCGCTGCTCCTGACCTTCGCGGTCTCGCCCGCCACCGTCTCCCGATGGTACGTCTTCTCCCTCTTCCATCTGGCGGCGCTGACGCTCGTACTGGCCGTGGGCGCTCTGGAGCGAGCGGGGCGCGGGACGCTCGCCGCGCGCGCGACCGCCGTCTACGCCCTCCTCTCGGTGGCCCTCGGGGCGGCGTTCCTCTTCGGGGCGCCGATGTATCGGTGTGGCGGCGAGCGCTGCTCGACCGCCGCGACCCTGCCGCCGCTCCGCTCGGATCATCCGATGCTCGAGGACCTCGGCATCCAGGAGAGCTGCCCGGTGGTGGTCGACGATCCGGACGGCTGGTGGATCCAGACGGTGGAAGAGCCGTGATAACTTGCCGCCACCCGTGAAGGTTGCCGGAGAGTACGTTTTCGACGCCAAGCGCCAGGACGTCTGGGACGGTCTGCTCGACCCCGATGTACTCGCAGCCACCATGCCCGGCTGCGACAAGCTCGAGCTGACCGGCGAGAACCAGTACGAAGGGGCGCTCAACATCAAGGTCGGTCCCGTCCAGGGCAAGTTTCAGGGAAAGGTCGAGCTCGAGGACATCGACGCTCCCAACGGCTACTCGATGAAGGTCGGCGGCCAGGGCGCGCCGGGCTTCGTCAAGGCGACGGCGAAGATCACGCTCGCCGAGGAGGGGGAGAAGACCCGCATGACCTACGACGGCGACGCCCAGGTGGGCGGTCGCATCGCGAGCGTCGGCCAGCGCCTTCTCGAAAGCTCTTCGAAGGCGATCATCAAGCAGAGCCTCGAGGGCCTCAACACGACCCTGAACGCACGCGCCGGGGGCGACGGCGAAGCCGTTCCCGAGCCCGTGGAGGCGCCGTCGCAGAGTGAGTTCGCCGCCGCGGTGGCCAAGGAGGTCGCCAAGGACCTGGTACCGAAGCCGGTGCTGATCGCGGTGATCGTGCTGATCGTCCTCCTCGTCCTCTTCTTCCTGTTCCGCTAGTGCGACCTCTGATCGCTATCACGGCGATTCTGTCGCTGCTCGCCTGCACGAGCCCCACCCCCGAGTCGAGCGGCACCGAGATCCTCTGGGACGAGTGGGGCGTGCCCCACATCTTCGCGGAGGACTCCGAGAGCCTGTTCTACGCACTCGGCTGGGCGCAGGCACGCGCCCACGGCAACCTCGTCCTCGAGCTCTACGGCAAGGCCCGCGGACGTGCCGCCGAATACTGGGGCGGCGACCGCAACCTGGCATCCGATCGCTGGATCCGCACCATGGGCGTTCCGGCGCGCGCCGAGGCCTGGCTCGAGCGTCAGGGGAGCTTCCTGCCTTACCTGGACGCCTTCGCCGCCGGAATCAACGCCTACTGCCGAGCGCACGCCGAGGCCATCGACGACTCGTTCGAGGTGGTGTTGCCGGTGACGGGCGCGGACATCCTCGCGCACAACCAGCGCATCCTCCAGTTCACCTTCGTCGTCGACGCTCGGCAGGCGGAGACCGCGCGAAAGCTGGTGGCGGCGCCCGAGCGGGTCGGCGGCTCGAACGCGTGGGCGATCGGCCCCTCCCGCTCCGCGAGTGGCAACACCATCCTGGTCGCCAATCCGCACCTGCCCTGGCGCGAGCTCTTCACCTGGTTCGAGGTGCAGCTCACCTCACCGGACGTCGACGCGTACGGCGCCATGCTGGTCGGCTCGCCCTTCCACGGCATCGCCTTCAACGACCATCTCGGCTGGACCCACACCGTCAACACCCACGACGGGTTCGATCTGTACGAGCTCACGCTCGCGGACGACGGCTACCGGTGGGACGGCGAGACGCGCCCGTTCGAAAGCGCGTCAGAGATCGTGAAGGTACGCCAGGAGGACGGCTCGCTCCGCGAAGAGACCCTGGAGATCCGGCGCTCGGTCCACGGGCCGGTGATCGCCTCGGAAGAGGGCAAGGCGATCGCCCTGCGGGTCGTCGGCCTCGAAGCCGCGCAGACCCTCGAGCAGTACTGGCGGATGGCGCGCGCGACCTCCCTCGAGGAGTTCCGCGCCGCGCAGGACGCGCTGCAGATGCCGATGTTCACCACGATGTACGCGGATCGGGACGGTCACATCATGCATCAGTTCGGTGGCGAGACTCCGGTGCGCCCGCAGGGCGACTGGAAGACGTGGGCACAGCCGGTCCCCGGCGACAGCTCCGAGTGGCTCTGGACCGACGTCCATCCCTACGAAGCGCTGCCGACCGTCATCGATCCGCCCAGCGGCTGGCTGCAGAACGCGAACGATCCTCCCTGGACGACCACCTTTCCCGCTGCGATCGACGCCAACACCCATCCGCCCTACATGGCGCCGCGGTTCATGCACTTCCGGGCCCAGCGCTCGGCGCGCATGCTGCTCGAGGACGAGTCGGTCGACTTCGCCGAGGCCGTCGGCTACAAGCTTTCGACCCGCATGGAGCTCGCCGATCGGATTCTCGACGACCTTGCCGCCGCGGTGGCGGTGTCCGGCGGTGACGACGCACGCCGGGCCCTCGAAGTCCTCGAAGGTTGGGATCGCCTGGCCGACAACGACAGCCGGGGAGCCGTGCTGTTCGCACGCTTCGCCGGCGAGCTCTCCGGCAACTTCGCCACCTCCTGGTCGGAGGAACAGCCGATGGCGACGCCCGACGGTCTCGGCGACCCGGACGGGGCGGTGAAGGCCTTGGAGCGCGCCGCGCGTGCGGTCGTCGAGGCCCACGGCGCCCTGGACGTGCCCTGGGGAGAGGTCTACCGGCTGCGCCGTGACGACGTCGATCTTCCGGCGAATGGTGGCCCCGGGAGCCTCGGGATCTTCCGCGTGGTCGGCTACCGACCGGACGACGACGGTCGTCAGGTCGCCGTAGGTGGCGACTCGTGGTACGCGGTCGTCGAGTTCAGCGATCCGCCACGAGCCGAGGTCCTGATGAGCTACGGCAACTGGTCGCAGCCCGGCTCGCCACACCGTACCGACCAGCTGGAGCTCTTCTCGACGAAGAAGATGCGTCCGGTCTGGCGCGAGCGGGCCGAGGTCGAGCGGCATCTCGCCGAGCGCGAGGCGATCGCGCGACATTCCGATGACAAGAGCCCATGAGCGCCGTCGTCTTCACAACGCCGCACGGGCCTTCGTGCTAGGCTGCCGCCTCAGTACCAGTACAGCGAAAGGAGCGGGTCATTTCAGCAAAGATCTTCGTCGGCAACATCAACTACGAGACCACCAAAGAAGAGCTGGTAGCGCTCCTCTCGGGTGTCGGACCGGTCAAGGACGCATATCTGCCGACCGATCGTGCCACCGGACGACCCCGAGGCTTCGCCTTCATCGAGTACTCGACGCCAGAAGAAGCGGAAGAAGCGATCGCCAAGTACAACAATCATGAGCTCGGCGGGCGGAGACTTCGGGTCAACGCCGCCGAGGATCGGCCGCGATCGAGGCCTCCCCGGCCCTCGGGGCCGCCACGCTTCTCGAACTCGGGTCCGAGCTTCGACTACGGTGGCGGAGGCGGCGGTGGCGGTGGCGGCGGCGACTGGGACCGGCCGTCGAAGCCCAAGGGCAGTCGCCGCGGCCTGCGCGGCAAGAAGCGCAGCCTCTAGGCACCCCGCCGAGCGGTGACCTTCTTTCTCTGGGGTCTCGCCGCTCTTTTGATCATCGTCGGCGTCGTCGGGACGCTGGTGCCGGTCCTCCCCGGTGCGGCGATCGTCTTCCTGGGAATGCTCCTGGCCGCGTGGCTGGACGGCTTCGCCCGCGTAGGCCCTCTGCCGCTGACCCTCCTCTTCCTGCTGACGGCGTTGGTCTACGTGGTCGACTTCGTGAGCGGCTCGGTGGGCGCCAAGAAGCTCGGCGCCACTCCACGCGCCGCATGGGGCGCCTTCTTCGGTGCCCTCGTCGGCGTCTTCTTCGGCCTCGCCGGCATCCTGATCGGTCCCTTCGTCGGCGCCGTGCTCGGTGAGTACACGAAGCGACGCGACCTCAAGGCCGCCGGGAAGGCCGGTGCGGGCACCTGGGTCGGCCTGGCCCTGGGGGCGGCCGCGAAGATCGGACTGGTCTTCGCGATGCTCGCCCTCTTCGTCACCGCCTACCTGGTCTAGCGGCGGCGCGCCGCCCGGTGCCCACGCTCGGGTCTAGACGCCGGCCAGTACGGGCACGGACTGCCGCTCGAGCGCGATCCGCGGCTCCGCCGCAGGCTGGTTCTGCTCTCGGCGGATGCTCGCGAAGAGCCACTTCGTCGAGTCGCAGAGCCGACCCACCCGCAGCCGGTAGAGCATGTACTGACCGTCGCGCCGTCGCTCGACCAGGCCGGCATGCCTGAGGACGGTGAGATGCCTGGAGATCGACGGCTGGGTCAGTTGAAACTCCGAGGTGAGCTCGGCGACGGTGCGCTCGCGCTCGGCGAGGAGCAGCAGGATTCCCATCCGAGTGCGGTCGCCGAGGGCGCTGAAGACTTCGGTGGCGTGCTCGACCTCACGAGTGGACACGCCCGCCATGGACGCGGCGGTCGCCCGCCTCGTACTACCCTGATTCAGAGACATGGATACTTCCTCCACGGTGTCGCTGGCAGCGATACCGGAGCCTCGTGCGGCCCTAGACGTTAGAGCGAGTCTGTCCGAGCTAGGTCGTGGCTCGAGGCCCTTTCCTTCTGCCGGTTTGAATATCTAGGCCAGGTCGAAACGGAACGACCCGGTTCCTTTCGTGAAGGCCAGTCTCCTGGCGAAACGACCCGCTGCCGAACTCTAGGGAGATGCTTCTCGATGGGTCAAAAGGAGCTAATGCAAAGTGTGTTCCATGCGAATAGGCGGATAACATCGCGCTTCGACTCGATCGAAGGAGGTCTGAGATGAAGACGCGCCCCTGGCTGTGCGCGCTCGCCCTGCTCGCGGCGAGCGGCACGGCGTCGGCACAGCTGACCCACCGCTATCAGAACGACTTCTCCGCCGAAGAGCTCTCGGCGCGGCGAGCGCGGGTGCTCGAGGAGATCGGCGACAACGCCATCGTGCTGCTCCAGGGCGCGGCGAACGTCCAGGGCTTTCTGGTCTTCCGCCAGTCCAACGAGTTCTACTACCTGACCGGACTCGAGACGCCGCACGCCTATCTGCTGCTCGACGGCCGCTCGGGGAAGAGCCACCTCTACCTGCCGCATCGCAACGAGCGCCGGGAGCGCGGCGAGGGGAAGACGCTCTCGGCGGAGGACGGCGAGCTGGTCCGCGAGCTCACCGGCGTCGACGAGGCCCTCGGCGTCGAGCGCATGCCGTATCAGCTCTGGCGCTACCTCCTGCGCGCACCCTTCCCCACCCTGTACACCATGCTCTCGCCGGCCGAAGGGACGAAGCAGAGCCGCGACGAGATCCTGATCGGGTACGGCGAGTCGCTCGCCGACCCGTTCGACGGCCGGCCCTCGCGCACGGGCTGGTTCGTCAGCCGGCTGCGCGAGCGCTACCCACAGTTCGAGGTCGCGGACCTGACCCCGATCCTGGACCGCATGCGGATCGTCAAGAGCCCCGCCGAGATCGAGCTCATCCGTACCGCCAGCGAGCTGGCGGCCCACGGCATCATGGAGGCGATCCGCTCGACCCGACCGGGGAGGGTCGAGTACCAGCTCGACGCCGCCGCCCGCTACGTCTATCTGAACAACGGCGCCCGCGGCGAGGCCTATCGCTCGATCACCGCCACCGGCACCAACGCCTTCTTCGGCCACTACTACCGCAACGACTCGACGCTCGAGGCCGGCGACCTGATCCTGATGGATCACGCGCCCGACTACCGCTACTACACCTCGGACGTCGCGCGTATGTGGCCCGTGGACGGCAAGTTCAACGACGAGCAGCGCGAGCTCTACGGCTGGATCCTGCGCTACTACAAGGAGCTCCTGGCTCGCATCCGGCCGGGGGTGACGTCAGACCAGATCCACGACGAGGCGGCGGAAGCGATGACCGCGGTCTTCGAAGAGACCACCTTCTCGAAGGAGATCTATCGCGAGGCCGCCCGTGCGACGCTCACTTTCCGCGGGCATCTCTCGCACCCGGTCGGGATGGCCGTGCACGACGTCGGCACCTACCGGGACGGCCCCCTGGTGCCGGGAGTCGTCTTCTCGGTCGACCCGATGATGTGGGTGCCCGAGGAGCGACTCTACATCCGCATCGAGGACGTCGGCGTCGTCACCGAAGCGGGGTTCGACAACTTCTCCGGCTTCGCGCCCACCGAGATCGACGAGATCGAGGCGCTGATGCGCGAACCGGGGGTGCTCGATCTCAAGCCGGCCCGATAGACTCGCGACTTCGATGAAGGGGCGAGCGGCGGGCGCCGCACTCTGGACCCTCGGGCTCCTGGCTGGTGCGCTTGCCGCTTCTGGCCAGGAGCCGACGGAGAGCGAACGGGCGACGGCTCGCGCTGTGCGCGCGGAAGTCGCGCCGACCCTCGACGGCGACGTCTTGAACGATCCGGCCTGGGTAGGCGCCGAGCCGGCCACCTCGTTCATCCAGACGACCCCCGACGAGGGGGAGGCGGCGACCGAACGGACCGAGGTCTTCATCGTCCACACCGACGACACGCTCTACTTCGGCGTCGTCTGCTACGACCGCGATCCAGACAGCATCATCGTGTCGCACTCGAGGCGGGACGAGTCCCTCGCCGAGAACGACAGCTTCCAGATCATCCTCGACACCTACCTGGATCGACAGGGCGGCTTCGTCTTCGGCACCAACCCCGCCTCGGCGCAGTTCGACGGCCAGGTGACCGGGCAGAGCGGCGGCGGCATCTCTTCCGGGAACACGTTCAACGGCAACTGGGATACCGCCTGGGAGGTCGAGGCGAAGATCTCCGAGATCGGCTGGAGCGCGGAGTTCGCGATCCCGTTCCGGTCGCTACGCTATCCGGGCGGCGAGTCGACGACCTGGGGCCTCAACTTCCAGCGCAACATCCGGCGCCGGAACGAGACCTCCTACTGGGCCGAGCTGCCGAGACAGTTCAATCTCTACTGGGTGTCGCTGGCCGGCAACCTCGAAGGCCTCGAGACCCCGAATCAGCGGGTCCTCCAACTCACCCCCTACGCCCTGGGCACAGCGCGCCGTGCGGGCGTCGACGGCGCCTCGACCGAAGAGGACGGCGACTTCGGAGCCGACCTCAAGTACAGCCTGACCCCGAGTCTCACCCTCGACCTCACCTACAACACCGACTTCGCGCAGGTCGAGGCCGACGAGTTCCAGATCAACCTCGATCGCTTCAATCTCTTCTTCCCGGAGAAGCGGCCGTTCTTCCTCGAGAACGCCGGGCTGTTCGAGGTCGGGGTTCAGCAGGAGCTCGAGCTCTTCTTCAGTCGGCGCATCGGTCTCGGGCCGGGCGGCGAGGAGATCCCCATCGAGGCCGGCGCCCGCGTCTCGGGCAAGCAGGGCCACCACAACATCGGACTGCTCTACATGCGCACCGAGGAGACGTCGGGCATCGCGCCCGAGAACGACTTCGCCGTGGCGCGTTACAGCCGGGACCTGCCCAACCGCTCCTCGATCGGAGCGATCTTCGTCGAGCGCGATGGCGGTGGCGAGATCGACGGCGAGGACGACACCAACCGCACCTACGGCATCGACGGACGCTGGGGGATCGGCCGCTACGGCGAGATCACCGGGTTCGTGGCCGCGAGCGACACCCCGGGCGTCGAGGAGTCCGACCACGCGCTGCACCTGCTCGGTCGTTACAACTCCGAGCTCTGGTCGAGCTCGGTGGGCTTCACCGAGGTCGGCGAGGGCTTCAATCCCGAGGTCGGCTTTCTCGCTCGGCGCGCCTATCGGAAGGGCGAGGCCTTCGCCCTGCGACGGATCCGTCCGGAGAGCCTCTGGGGGCTGCAGGAGATCCGGCCCCACGTCTCCTACCGTGGCTTCTGGGACCCGGACGACTTCCAGGAGACCGGGTTTCTTCACATGGACACCCACTGGGAGTTCAAGAACGGCTACGAGGTACACACCGGGATCAACTTCAGGCGCGAGGGGGTCAAGGAGCCTTTCGAGATCTCCGAGGGCGTGATCGTCGAGCCGGACACCTACGACGACCCCGAGCTGGCGCTGGTCTTCTGGACCAATCGCGGCGCCCCGGTGAGCTTCACCCTGAGGCCGACGATCGGTGGGTTCTTCGGCGGCGATCGGGTGGCGATCTCGACCGGCTTCGACTTCCGCACCGGCGAGAAGTTCAGCGGCGAGCTCGACTGGAACCACAACAACATCGACCTGCCCGGAGGCTCGTTCGAGACCAATCTGGGGCGCCTGCGCGCGACCTACTCGTTCACGCCGAAGCTGCTCGTCCAGGCGCTGGTTCAGTACAACGACCGCGCCGACGTCTGGTCCACCAACCTACGCTTCACCTGGCTGCAGCGCGCCAACGCCGGTCTCTTCGTGGTCTACAACGAGGTTCAAGACGTCGGCTCCGCCGGCACCGGCATCGCCGACCGCGAGCTGATCCTCAAGTACAGCCGACTGATCGACCTTCTGAGATAGCTAACGGGCCCGCTCCTCGAGCGCCGCCAGGCGAGCCTCCAGATCGGCGATTCTCGCGTCCCTCGCCTCGACCTGCTCGGCCAACCCCTGAATGGCGGCCAGGGCGATGCCCGAGAGATCGGCGAGCGCCACGTGCCTGGGGTCGCCGCCGACGCCGAACGCCCGATGGAAGTCCTCCGCCATCGGACCGACGTGGCGCGCATTCGACGGATCGTCCACGTAGCTCCAGACCGCCACCGGCAGCTCGGCGACCCTGGCGAGGACCTCGGCCGGGTCGATCGCCTCGACCGAGCGCTTGAGCGACCGGCTCGAAGCCTGCGTGAGGGCGCCGCCGACCATCAGGCCGCCGTCCGCTCCGAGACTAAGAGTCGCCTTGGCTACGGCATCGCCCCCATACCAGGAGCGCTGGACGAAGGTGGTCACCATCTCCGCCCCTGGAGCCACGTCCTCGAGCGCGACTCCGATGGTCGGTCCCGGCTTAGTCGCCCGCGTCGCGAGGCCCGGCGTCGCCGAGGGCGCCAGCAGGTCTCCGGCTACGATCGGTCCGGCGTCGGGATCGATCCGCACAGGCACCCGCCCCGCGAGTGCGACGGAGACGAAGTTGCGCTCGAAGAAGAGCTCGAGGGCAGCGGCCTCGAGGTCGCCGGCGAGCAGCTCCCCCGCGATCCGCAGGTAGCCGGCAGACTCTTCGGGTCCACCGTCCGTCGGCGCAGCCGCTGCCGTGGTCGAGCGCAGAAGCTCGAGCTTCGCGGCAAGCCCGTTCGGCCGGGCCAGCACCTCGGCCTCCAGCGAGGCTCGCCGAGCGACGAAGAGATCCGCGACCCGGTCTCCCCAGACCTCGCGTAGCCGTTCCTCGCTGAAGGCGCCGCCACCCAGGACGATGCCCGGCCGCGTGCTGACCACGCCGATCGTCCGGGCCGCTCCCGAGCCGTCGCTTCGAAGCACCGTCCGCGGGTCGCCTGGGGCGATCCTCACCACTTCTCCGGGCACCAACGGCTCTCCGGCGAAGAACGCCTCGGCCAGATCGAGACCGGCGTTCTCGGTGAGCGTGCCGTCGATGGCGAGGTTGCCGACTCCGTCGAGCTCGCCGATCCGATCGGTGGCGGTGGTGCCGTCGGAGTACCAGGTGAAGGGCGGTCCGGTGGTGCTGTCGTTCTCGGGGTCGGAGAGGTAACGAATGATGGACTTGGCCTGGAACCAGAACTCGGGCTCGTTGACGCCGCCGGTGCGATCCGCGGACTCGATGGTGAAGATGTTCGCCGCGCCGCGGACCAGACCTTGAATGTCGAGGCTGGACTGCAGATAGATCGAACCGGCCACCTCGAGGTCGTTCTGCAGGTACATGTCGCCGGTGTTGTCCATATCACCAGACTCCGGCGGGCCGACGCCGAAGTCGGCCCTGAAGGACTGATACCCGGTCGGTGCCGCGTCCGGGCCGGATTGAATCGCACCCTCGGTGGTGAGCTGGGCGTGGATCGGCTGCACGACTCCGCAGATTCCCATTGCAAGAATGACGAGCTGGACGGTCCTGGGCATTCCCCCTCCTTTCGGCGCCTACCTGCGCGCTCCAGCGCTGATTTATGCACGAAAGGGCATAAGCTGCAAGGCGACGGACGCGGGCGGCGCGCCCGGTCGTCCATCGATTCGAGTCGACGATCCACCAGGTGAGATAAGGTTCGCCAGCGAGCGAGCCTGGCGACCCCCAAAGGGAGGTGTCATGAGCGTCCCACGTCCGCTGTTCGCAGTCCCCGTAGTCCTCGTCGCGCTCCTCGCGGCCTGTGGAGGCCCGGCGCCCGAGCCGGCCCGCGAGATCGCCGCCTACTCGATCGAGGACTTCCTCGATACGACCAACTACTTCGGCGGCTCGTTCTCGCCGGACAAGAGCAAGATCCTGGTCAGCTCCGACGCCTCGGGCATCTTCAACGCCTACGCCATCCCGACCGGCGGCGACGGCGCGCCGATACCGCTGACGGAGTCGACCGGGGACGCGGTCCGCACGGTCGGCTACTTCCCCGGAGACGAGCGCTTCCTCTATCGGCAGGACTCGGGCGGCAACGAGCTGCTCCATCTTTTCGTGCAGGAGCTCGACGGAACGGTCACCGACCTCACCCCCGGGGAGGGCCACCGCGCCGTCTTCCGCGGCTGGGCGTGGGACGACGAGTCGTTCTACGTCGGCACCACCGAGAGGGACCAGAGCTTCTACGACATCTACGAGTACTCGATCGACGACTACAGCCGTGAGCTCATCTACCAGAACGAAGAGGGCCTCGACTTTCAGGGGCGCTCGCCAGACGGGCGCTATCTAGCGCTCTCGAAGACCCACACCACCAGCGACGCGGATATCTACCTCTACGACTCGGCCAGCGGCGAGCTCCAGAACATCACCGAGCACGAGGGCGAGGTCGCGAACAGCTTCCAGTCGTTCAGTCCGGACGGATCGAGCCTCTACATGACCTCCGACGAGGGCAGCGAGTTCGCGCAGCTCGTGCGCTACGACCTGGAGACCGGAGAGAAGGCACCGGTCATCGAGACGGACTGGGACGTCTGGTACGGCTACCCCTCGAAGCAGGGCAAGTACCTCGTGGTCGGGATCAACAACGATGCCCGCACCGAGGTGCGGCTCTACGACCGCGCGACGATGACCCAGGTGCCTCTACCGACCGTCCCCAACGCCGACATCACGTCGATCTCCATCTCGCGCGATGAAGAGTCGATGCTCTTCTACGCCAGCAGCAGCCGGAACCCTCGCGATCTCTACGTCCAGGAGATCGGTGGTGAGCCGCGTCAGCTCACCCAATCGATATCGCCCAACATCGTCACCGACGACCTGGTCGACGCCGAGGTCGTGCGCTTCGCCTCCTACGACGGCGTCGAGATCCCCGGCATCCTCTACAAGCCGCACGGCGCGAGCGCCGAGAGCAAGGCGCCGGCCCTGGTCTGGGTACACGGCGGCCCCGGCGGACAGTCACGCGTCGGTTACTTCGACACGCTCCAGTACTTCGCCAACCACGGCTACGTCGTCTACGCCATCAACAACCGAGGCAGTACCGGCTACGGCAAGACGTTCTACAAGATGGACGATCGCAAGCACGGCGAGGCAGACCTCGGTGACTGCGTGGCGAGCAAACAGATGCTGATCGATACCGGCTACGTCGACCCCGAGCGCATCGGGATCATCGGCGGTAGCTACGGCGGCTACATGGTGCTCGCGGCGCTGACCCTGGCGCCCGAGGAGTTCGACGTGGGTGTCGACATCTTCGGAATCTCGAACTGGGTGCGGACGATCGAGAGCATGCCCCCCTGGTGGGGCTCGGTGCGCGACGCACTGCTCAAGGAGATCGGCGACCCGGCGACCGACCGCGAGCGCCTGATGCGCATCTCGCCCCTCTTCCACGCCGACAAGATCGTGCGGCCGCTCATGGTGCTCCAGGGCGCCAACGACCCGCGGGTGATCCAGGCCGAGTCGGACGACATCGTGGAGGCCGCGCGGGCCAACGGCACGCCGGTCGAGTACCTGGTCTTCGAGGACGAAGGACACGGCTTCGTCAAGAAGGAGAACCGCATCCGGGCCCACAAGGAGATGCTCCAGTTCCTCGACCGGTACCTCAAGGGCGAGGGCGCGGAGGAGCTCGAAGAGGCGGCGTGAGCGAAGCGCCGCCCGGCGCCGACACGACCGAGGCGCCCAACGGCGACCTGCGGACGGCTACGCTATTCTGCCGTGATGTCGGTGGAGATCTCGTCCGAGGCGCTCGACCAGCTCGTCGCCAAGCTCATCGAAGGCCAGGCCGAGGGCGCCGAGGACCTGGTTCGATCCTTCGGAGCGGAGACGCGCCTCATCGTCTACGGGAGTCTCGTGCCGGGCGGCGCGAACCATGGTGAGCTGGCAGGGCTCGAGGGGACCTGGTCTCAGGGCTACGTGACCGGGAGGCTCGTCCAGTTGGGCTGGGGTGCGGAGATCGGCTACCCGGCACTCGTCTGGAAGGCGGACGGCGAGCGCGTCCCGGCCCACCTCTTCGAGTCGCGGGAGCTGCCGGCCCACTGGGAGCGCCTCGACCGCTTCGAGGGCGACTCCTACCGGCGAGTCCCCGTCCCCTTCCACGGCGAGGACGGGGAGCTGAGCGTCGGCCAGATCTATCTCTTCCGGAGCTAGGCGAGAGGCATCGGCGGGGTCAAGCCCCGCCGCTACGGCTTCTGATGGAGGGGTAGATAGGGGAGGGCTCTCCCCTGTCTCAGGCAACCAAGCCCCGCCGCTACGGATGATGGGTCCCGCCGCTACGAATACCCATTCCCGATGGAGGGGTAGATAGGGGAGTCATCGGCGGGGTCAAGCCCCGCCGCTACGGATACTGCCTCTGATGGAGGGGTAGATAGGGGAGGGCTCTCCCCTATCTCCGGTAACCAGGGCGCTCCCCTATCTCCACTAATACTCGAGGCCGGGGATCGTGATCTCGTACCCCTCGGCCTCCTTCGCCGCTGCGACCATGGCCCGGACGTCGGCCAGCAAGGCGCGCGCGTCGAAGACGATGCCGTCCTTGATCGTGTACTTGACCCCGCCGACCCGGGTGATCTCGTTGTCGTCGGTCAGCTTCAGCGCCCCGGTGCCGTAGAGCACCTTGAGGTTCTCGAGCGGGTTCTCGTCGACCACCACCAGATCCGCCAGCTTGCCGACCTCGACGGTGCCGATCTGATCGGCCATGCCGATCCCCTCGGCGCCCATGAGCGTGGCGGCGCGGATGACCTCGAGGGGATGGAATCCGGCCTCACGGAGGAGCTCCATCTCGCGGATGTGCGAAAAGCCGTACAGGTTGAACGAGTAGCCCGAGTCCGAACCGATGGCCACCCGGCCGCCCCGGTTCTTGTACTCGTTGATGAAGGTCATCCAGAGGTGGTAATTCTCCTTCCAGGCGACCTCCTCCTCGGTTCCCCAGTAGAACCAGTAGGAGGCGTGCGCCGCGCGATTGGGAAGGAAGAAGCGCCACAGCGACGGCATGGTGTGCTTGCGATGCCACTCGAGGGTGGCGTTGCGCAGCAGGTCGCGCGTCCCCTCGTAGGCGACGAAGGTCGGAACGATGGTGAAGTCGAGCTCGAGGAGCTCGTTCATGACCTCGTTCCAGCGGTCGCTGCCGGGCGGTGCCGCCTGCTTCCAGAGCCGGCCGGCCTCGGTGAAGCGATCCTGCTCGTTGTTGTAGTCGTAGTCGAGCGGATAGTTCTGGATCACCTGGTCGGTGAACATCGCCTCGGGCAGCCCATACCAGTGCTGCATCGAGGTGAGCCCCATGCGCGCCGAGTCGAGTACGTTGAGCCAGACGACGTTGAGCTGGGCGTGATGGCAGGTGGTGTAGAGCCCGCGCTCTTTGGCCTCGTCGATCGCCGCCGCCATCAGATCGGGGCGGAGACCGAAGAACTTGATGCCGTCGGCACCTCGATCGGCGATCGAGCGCACCCACTCCCGAGCCTGCTCCGGGGTGGTGATCGGGCCGTCCCAGTCCTGGCCGAACCTCGAGTAGGCCTCGATTCTCGGCGCCGTGATCTCGTTGCGCTCGCTGCGCGCCTTGTGCTCGAGCGTCCAGTCGAGGCCGTTGCCGCTGCCCGGATCGCTGATGGTGGTCATGCCGTGAGCCATCCAGAGCTTGAAGACGTACTCGGCAGGCGTCTCGCGGATCGAGCCACCGATGTGCCCGTGGAGATCGACGAAGCCGGGCAGAACGTAGTGGCCCGCGAGCTCGAGGACCTTGTCGCCCGGCTCGGCCTTCGGTCGCCGCTCCGGATCGATCGGCACCCCCGGGAAGCCGACCCCTCGAATCGCCGCGATCCGATTGTTCTCGATCACCAGATCGATCGGACCCCTCGCGGGAGCCCCGGTGCCGTCGATCAGGGTTACCCCGCGGAGGATCAGGCGCTCGAACGGGCCCTCACCCTCGGTGCGATCGGGCGACCTCGGCGCCTCCCCGAGCTCGGCCGAGCCTACGGGTGAACCGATCGCGACCAACAGGATCGCGAGACCGACGACACGAGTCACGTCCCTCATCAACGGGCCTCCCTTCCGTACAGCGGATTCGGAGGCGCCATTGTACGTCGGCGAGACGGACTCACCGCCCGTCGAACGACCTACTGATCCGACTCCGGAAGACCCATGCCCGATCGATCGGGATAGGCCGGTGGAGTCGGCGGCCGGTAGGGATTGGCCTCGATCTCCTCGAGCATCAAGGCGATCGCCGCGTCGAGCTGCGGATCACCACCGTCGACCATCAAGGACGGGTCGTCATTGACCTCGATATCGGGCTCGACACCGTGGCCTTCGATGCCCCAGGTGCCGTCCTTCTCGTAGAAGGCGAAGTTGGGAGCGGTGAGGCGCGTACCGTCGATCAGTCTCGGTCCACCCCCGATGCCGACCAGACCACCCCAGGTGCGGGTACCGACCAGCTTGCCGAGCCCCGCCTCGCGGAACCAGAACGGCAGGTAGTCGCCGCCCGAGCCCGCCAGGCCGTTGATCAGCATGCACTTCGGCCCGTGGTGGGCATCGTAGGGCCAGACGACATCGTCGGTCTCCCGCAGGGACCAGTAGTTGGCCACCGGTCGATTCAGGAGCTCGACGAAGCGGGTGGGGATCTGGCCACCACCGTTCCAACGCTCGTCGATGATCAGCGCCTCCTTCTCGAGCTGGCCCCAGTACTGCCGGACGAGGTCGTTCTGCCCGTTGATGCCGGTGTCGGGCACGTAGATGTAGCCGACCTTGCCGTCCGACTTCTCCTCGACGTAGGCGCGATTCGCCTCGATCCACGCCCGGTAGAGCAGTCGCCGCTCACCGCTCGGCAGCTCCACCACCACCTGACGCGCTGAGGCGTCGAGGGTGGGCGAGTCGCTCACCGTGAGGCTCACGGTACTCCCGGCGAGATGTTGGAGCGCCGCCCACGGGTCCTTGGAGGTGTCGATCGGCGTGCCGTTGACCGCCAACAGGTAGTCGCCCACCTCGACATCGACGCCGGGCTGACTGAGCGGCCCGCGCGCGTCGACGTCCCACGCCGCACCCTCGAGGATGCGCTCGATCCGGTAGGCGCCGTTCTCGAGTGAGAGATGCGCTCCGAGCATTCCGACGCTCGCCTCGGGGCTCTCCTCGCGGCTGCCGGGCCGGTAGTAGGCGTGTCCGACGTTGAGCTCGGAGATCATCTCCTGGATGACGAAGGTGACGTCGTCACGCGACGCGCAGTCCTCGAGCATCGGCTCGTACTGGGTGCGCACCGCCGCCCAGTCGACCCCATGCATGTTCGGGTCGTAGAGGAAGTCGCGCTGCAGCCGCCACGCCTCTTCGAAGAGCTGACGCCACTCGGCGCGGGGATCGATGGTCGCCCGCATGCCGTCGGTCGAGAGCGCCTCGAACTTCTGGTCCGCCTGGGCGTCGACGATCGCCATGCGCCGGCCGTCGACCGCCAGGAGCTTCTTGCCGTCCGCGGAGAGGTAGAAGGAGTCACCGGTTCCGAGCACCTTCTTCTCGGGCTCGTCGTCATCATCGAGGTCGAGCAGCTGGATCGTCGACTCGCCCAGGAGGTCGGAGGTGGGCGTCCGGAGATAGACGAGCTGCCCGTCCTCGTTCACCGCCAGCCATACGAAGTTGCCTCGCTCGGCGGGCAGTGCGATCGCGCGGGCCTCGAAGCCGTCGAGGTCGATGTCGACCGGCGGCTCCGGCTCGTCACCATCCCCGTCTTCGTCCTCCTCCTTGCCCTTCTTCTTGCCCTTCGCCTCCTTCTTCTCTCCTCCTTCGTCACCCTCGGAGAAATCCTCGGCGTCGATCTCGGGCAGAAGCGGCGAAGCGACGTCGTGGCGCAGCGGAACCGCATAGAGCCGATCGGTCTGCGCGTAGACCCACGTCGTGCCGTACTCCTCGTAGATCGGCTGCGAGAACTCGCGCTGGCTGGCGAAGTAGAGGAAGTCACCGTCCCGGTCAAACGTCGGCCAGGTGTCGTTGAACATCCCCGAGGTCACCTCGTGAAGCTCCTCGGCTTCGACATCGAAGAGATGGATGCTGGCCGGGCGGCGAATCGACGGCGAGGCCGAGAACGCCAACCAGCGGGAGTCCGGCGACCAGTCGACCCGGCCCTGGGCGCCGGTGGCGTCCTGAGCCACTTCGACCAGACTCTCCTCCTCGACCGAGAAGACGTAGAGCCGCTGGGTCTGATCCCACAGGGCGATGCGCTTCGAGTCGGGCGACCACGAGGGGCCGAAGAGGAAGCCGCGATCCGACTGCGTCAGACGCTTGGACTCACCCAGGCCGTCGGACTGGGTGACCCAGAGCTCGTAGCCGGTGCCGGAGGCGTCGGAGAAGTAGCTGATCCAGCGACCGTCGGGACTCCACGCCGGCTCGCGCTCGGCCACACCGGGCGTCCGGGTGAGGTTGATCGGCGAGCCTTTCTCTGCCGGCAGCGTCCAGATGTCGCCGCGCGCTTCGACCACCGCGCGCTTGCCGCTCGGGGAGATCTGCCGGTTGGCGATCTGCCGCGCGACGTCGATCGACTGGTCGCGGAGTCGAGGACGCGCGCCCGGGATCGAGACCTCGACCACCTTCGAGACCCCGTCCGGCAGGCTCAACAGCCGCAGCTCGGAGCCGTACTGATAGACGATCTCGCCGCCTCCCGCCGGCCCCGGCCCGATCGACGGCCACTTCACGTCGTAGTCGGCGTGGGTCGTCACCTGGCTGCGGTCGCCGCTCGCGACGTCGACCTTCCAGATGTTCAAGCGGTGGCTCGGCCCGGCGTCCGAGAGGTAGTAGAGATCCGACCCGTTCCACATCGGCAAGGTGTCGGTGCCCTCCCAGTCGGTGAGCTTGCGCGCGCTGTGGTCGGTCAGGTGGAAGAGCCAGATGTCGGTCGCCATGCCGCCGCGGTAGCGTTTCCAGGTCCGGTGATCTCGCGTGTGAGGCGTGTAGGCGAGCCACTCGCCGTCGGCGCTGATCGCGCCGACGCCGCCGTACGGCACCGGCAGCTTGGAGTAGAGCCCCCCGGCGGCCGGGACGCTGAAGAGCTCCTGGGCGCGAGGATTCTCGTGCTTGCCGAAGGCGAAGTAGACGAGGCGATCGTCCGGAGCCCAGTCCGTCAGGACCTCCGTGCCCGGATGATGCGTCACCCGGAAGGGGACTCCACCGCCGGTCGGGACGGTGTAGAGATCGCTGTTGCCGTCGTAGTTGCCCATGAACGCGATCGACGCGCCGTCGGGGCTGAACTTCGGATAGCGCTCCTGGCCGTCGGGGCCCGCGAGGGGCGTCGCTACGCCACCTTCGCGTGGCACCAGCCACAGATCGTTGGCGTAGAGGAACACGATGTGGGTGGCGCTCACGTCCGGGTAGCGGAGCATTCCGGCGTGCGGCCGAACCTCGGACCGTGCCGGCGAAGCCGCGCCGACGACCAGGCCGAGTGAGAGTGCGAGCGCGCAGAGCGCAGCCTTCTGGGACATCCTCCAACCCCCTTTGTTTTTCAGGATCGCCGCTCGCGGCGGCCACCTCCTATTCTACGGGTCGACCCGGCGCCGAGTTCCACCCAGTTCCCTTAGAATGCCGGCGACAGCCATCAACTCCCACGTGACCCGGCGCTCTCGACAGCGCCACGGGAGGAGAGACTCGCGCTGTCGAGATCGGGAGGTTTACAAGATGTCAGCAGCCTTGAAACGAGGATTCCTCGTCGTGGCGCTCCTCGCGACGACGTTGCCGGACTCGACCGCGGCACAGCCGCCCGAGCCTCCACCCTTCTACGCCATCACCGGCGCGAGAGTGGTCACCGGCACCGGTGAGACCCTGGAGGGGACCACCGTCCTCGTGGAGGACGGCCTGATCGCGGCGATCGGAGCCGACGTCCAGCCGCCGGCCGACGCCTGGGTCATCGACGGCTCGGGGATGAGTCTCTATCCGGGTCTGATCGATGCCCTGAGCGACGTCGGTCAGAAGAGCGACGACGAGAGCGGTCCCGGGGGAAGAGGGGGCGCCGGTGGCGGCAGGCCGCCGCTACTCGGCCCCGAAGATCGGCCCAAGACCACGCCCTGGCTCAGCGCTTCCGAGCTTCTGGGCGACGACGGTCGGGTCGAGAAGTGGCGCAAGGCCGGGTTTACCGCCGCGGTCAGCGCCCCGACCCAGGGCATCTTCTCGGGCCAGGCGGCGATGATTCATCTCGGCGACGCCGAGGGGACCGATCGGGTGCTGGCCGACGGCGTCGCCCAGCGCGTCGCCTACGACCGCGGCGGCTTCGGCTCCTTCCCGAGCTCGCTGATGGGCGTCCTCTTCTACATCAAGCAGATCGTCTCGGATACGCGTCACTACTCGGAGGCCAAGGCCCTCTACTCCGCTTCTCCCGCGGGCCGCGAGCGGCCCCGCTACGATCGCGCGCTCGAGCCCCTGGAGCGAGCGCTCGACGAGGGCATTCCGTTCCTGTTGCCGGGCCACCTCGGTCGTGAGATCGATCGCGCCCTGGCGCTGCGCACCGAGCTCGACATTCCGGTCTTGCTCTACGGCGGTCAGGGGGCGTACGACCGCGCCGGGCAATTGGCGAAGAACGACACGGCGACGCTCGTGAGCCTCAACTGGCCCAAGGAAGAGAAGGACAGGGATCCGGACGCCGACACCGCCTTCCGGACCCTCTACCACCGGAAGATGGCGGTCCACAGCCCGAGGACGCTCGCGGAGTCGGGCGCGGCGTTCGCCTTCTATTCGGACGGGCTGGCCTCTCCCGACGAGTTCTTCAAGGGCGTTCGCGCGGCGATCGAGGCCGGACTCTCCGAGGAGGACGCGCTCGCCGCACTCACCCGAGGCCCCGCCTCGATCTACGGGGTGAGCGACCGCGTTGGAACCATCGAGGTCGGCAAGATCGCCAATCTGGTCCTCGCCAGTGACGCCCCGTGGGCCGAAGAGGTCGAGGTCACGGCGGTCTTCGTCGACGGGCGGAAGTACCAGGAGCGCCAGTCGACCGAGGAGACCGAGCCTCCGGCCATGGACGTCTCCGGAACCTGGAGCCTCACCATGAACACTCCGGGCGGGGCGCGCGAGCTGGAGGCGAGCGTGGAGATGGGCGAGGACGGCAAGGTCACGGGTGAGGTCGAGGGACAGACCGGAACCGTCTCGATGGACGAGGGGCGGATGAGCGCCGATCTCCTGCGCTTCAAGACGACTCGTTCGATGGGTGGTCGGGAGGTGACCGCCTCGTGGTCGCTCACCGTCGAAGGCGAGAGCGTCTCGGGCTCGATGAGCGCCGGCCCGATGTCGATGGACATCTCGGGTACCCGCACGGCGATGGCGTCGGCCGACGAAGAGGAGGACGATGCGGACGCGGCCGACGAGGTCTCGCTCGAGGAGCTCCGCACCGCCAGGGCGCTCTATCAGGGGCCCGTCCGCCGCATGGACCGGTACGCGATCACCAATGCCACCGTCTGGACCCTGACCGGGGCGCCGCTCGAAGGCGGGACGGTGCTCGTTCGCGACGGCAAGATCGAAGCGGTCGGTGCCCGGGTCTCGATCCCCGAAGGGATCGAGGTCATCGACGCCGGCGGCGGCTCGGTGATCCCCGGGATCATCGACGCGCACTCGCACATCGCGGGAGAGGGAGGCCTCAACGAGGGCTCGCTCGCGGTGACGTCGATGGTAGAGGTGCGGGACGTCCTCAATCCCGACGACGTCGCCATCTACCGCGCCCTCGCCGGGGGCGTGACCTCCGCGAACATCCTGCACGGCAGCTCGAACCCGATCGGCGGGCAGAACCAGGTCATCAAGCTGCGTTGGGGGGCCGACGCCGCTGGACTCGTCTTCGACGGCGCTCCCGCGGGGATCAAGTTCGCCCTCGGCGAGAACCCGAGACGATCGAACTTCACCAGCATGCGGATCCCGGAGCGCTACCCGCAGAGCCGGATGGGCGTGATGGACGTGATCCACGACGCATTCTCGAGGGCCGTCGACTATCGCGCGGAGTGGACCCGCTACCGCGCGGCCCGCTCCACGAGCGAGCGGCCGACGCCACCGCGCCGGGATCTCCAGCTGGAGGCGCTGGTCGAGATCCTGGAGGGCGAGCGGCTGGTGCACTCGCACTGCTACCGCGCCGACGAGATCCTGCAGCTGTTGCGACTGGCGGAGGAGTTCGGCTTCCAGGTCGCCACCCTGCAGCACGTGCTCGAGGGGTACAAGGTCGCCGACGAGATCGCCGCCCATGGCGCCGGCGCCTCGACCTTCTCCGACTGGTGGGGCTACAAGGTCGAGGCCTACGACGCGATCCCGCACAACGCGGCGCTGATGACCGAGCGCGGGGTGCTGGTGTCGATCAACTCCGACAGCGGCGAAGAGATGCGCCACCTGAACCAGGAGGCGGCCAAGGCGGTCAAGTGGGGAGGTCTCGACGAGGTCGAGGCGCTCAAGCTGGTGACGCTGAACGCGGCGAAGCAGTTCCGCATCGACGACCGTGTCGGCTCGATCGAGGTCGGCAAGGACGCCGACCTGGTGATCTACGACGGCCACCCGCTGGCCATCGGCTCGGTGGTTCAGAAGACCTTCGTGGATGGCGACCTCTATTTCGACATCGAGGCCGATCGCGAGCGTCAGGCGACCGTCGACGCGCTCAAGAAGCGCCTGCTGGGCCAGGCGGACGATGCCGACGATGAACCCACGGATCCGGAGTCGGCGCCCTCGCCCGAAGTGATCTGGCAGGACGAGCTCTACAGCTGCAGGGAGGTCAGCCGATGACGCGACGCACGACCCTTCTTCTGGTTCTCCTGGCCCTCGCCGTGACGGTGTCGGCCTCCGCCGAGACCCTCGCCATCGTCGGCGGTACCGTCCACCCGATGAGCGGCCCCTCCTTCGTCGGTACGGTGGTCTCCGTCGACGGCCGGATCAACGCCGCGGGCCCCGACGCCGCGGTACCGCCGGGCGCCACGCGCATCGATGCCACCGGGCTCCACGTCTATCCCGGAATGATGGACGCCTTGACGCAGCTGGGCCTGGTCGAGGTGAACGCCGTCACCGCCACGGACGATCAGGCCGAGATGGGCACCTACAACCCCCATCTGCTCGCTCGTACCGCGGTCCACCCGGCGAGCTCGCTGATCCCGGTCGCGCGCGCCAACGGCATGACCCACGTCCTGGTCGCCCCCGAGGCCGAAGGCGACGGCGTGCTGCCGGGCCGAGCCTCGTGGATGCACCTCGCCGGCTGGACCATCGAAGAGATGGCCCCCGGAAGCGAGTCCTTCCTGATCCTCGACTGGCCCGGCGTCGTCACCCGGCGCTTCGACTTCGCGACCTTCACCATGAAGGAGAGTCCGTTCAACGAGGCCAAGGAGAAGGCCGAGAAGGCCCAGAACGAGCTCCGAGAGTGGTTCGACGCGGCCCGGCACTTCGCGCGGGCGTCGGCGGTCCCGAAACCACGCACCGAGCGGAACGCGCGCCTCGAGGCGCTCGCCGGAGCGCTCGAAGCCGATCGTCCGGTGATCGTGATCGCGCAGTCCAAGCGCGACATCGAAGCCGCCGTGGCCTTCGCCGAGGAGCAGGAGATTCGGATGATCCTCGCCGGCGGCCGCGACGCCTGGATGGTGAAGGACGAGCTCGCAGCGAAGGGGATTCCGGTCATTCTCGGAATGACCCAGAGCCTGCCGCGGTACGAGGACGATCCGTACGACCGCCCCTACCGAAATCCCGGTGAGCTGGCCTCGGCCGGTATTCGCATCGCCTTCGGAACCGGTGCCGGCGGCGGTTTCGGGCCGGGCGGTCCCCACTCCGTGCGTCTGATTCCGTGGGAGGCGGCGACCGCCGTACCCTACGGTCTCTCAGAGGAGTACGCGCTCAAAGCGCTCACCCTCTGGCCCGCGGAGATGCTCGGTCTCGACGATCGCCTGGGCTCGATCGAGCCGGGAAAGATCGCGAACCTGATCGTCACCGACCGGAGTCCGCTCGAGCTCACCTTCGAGCTCCGGCACCTGATCATCGACGGTCGTCAGGTACCGACCGACAACCGCCATCGCACGCTCTACGAGACGTATCGGGCCCGCTAACAAGGGCGCGACGCTTTCCGGCGGAAAAAACGGCGACTCGGCGAAAGTCGATCCGCCGTTTTCTTGCGGACCCCTCACGTTTTTTCCAGACGCATCGACACGTGTCGATGCGGGACTGTCTCTACGCACTTCAGGGGACAGGGTAACTCCCTTCCTATCAGTCACTTAGATTCGCGACTCATCTCGTCCCGAGGCTCTCTTTCGAGGCCCGGCAAGTTCGGCACGCCCCTTGCCCTAGGGGCTGGCGATGAAGTCCATCCCTCTATCCAGGACGTCTGCGTCCGTGAGGAGAAGAATGAGATGAAGCGCATATTGGTTACCCTCGCAGTACTGCTTACGATGGCCCCTCTTGCAGCTGAGGCCTCGCGGCGGGCTGTCCCCGAGCGCACCAGGGTCCAGCAGCGACTGGATCGGATGCGGGATCGGGGAGTTCACTTCGATCGGCAGGGCCGGCTCGAGCACAAGGTCGACCGGGTCGCGGGACGCGAGATCGTCAAGGCGATCGTCTTCTTCGAGACCCGACCGAGGCAGCTCGACGAGAGCCGGCTCAACCGCATGCGGGCGCACCGCTTCCGCCACTTCCGGAGGCTTCCGGTGCGCGCCATCGAGGTACCGCGCCGCAAGCTCGAGCGCATCCGAAAGATGCCGCGGGTGAAGATGGTGATCGAGGACAAGCCGATCGAGCTGCTCTCGATCGCCTCGCGCCAGGCCGCCAACCGGCCGTACGGAGGCTACAACGGCACTCTGTCTGGCACCGGAATCACCGTCGCGGTGATCGACTCCGGCGTCGTAGCGCATCCGGACCTGCCGCCCTTCAAGCAGTACAGCTTTCTGGACGGCAACTACCCGACGCTGTCGCTCCTTCCCGACGGCTCCCTGGATCCGGCCGACACCTCGGATGAGGCGCCGGTCGATACCTGGGGCCACGGCACGCACGTCGCAGGCATCGTCGTCGGCGACGGTGGCAAGTCGCAGGGTGACTACAAGGGCGTGGCTCCGGCCGCGGACATGGTCTCACTGCGCGTCCTGGACGAGAACGGCCAGGGCAACGCTTCGGATCTGATCGCGGCGCTCGACTGGGTGCTCGAGTACAAGGACGTGTTCGGCATCGACGTCGTCAACATGTCCCTCGGCATGTCGGTGATGCAGCCGGCGGAGTTCGACCCGCTGGTGCAGGCGGCCGAGGCCGTCTGGGATGCCGGCGTCGTCGTGCTGGCAGCCGCCGGAAACCTGGGTTGGAACGGTAACTTCACCATTCACAGCCCCGGCATCTCGCGCAAGATCATCACGGTCGGCTCGCTGACCGATGCCGGCACCGGCATGGACTTCACCGACGACTACGTCTCGACCTTCTCCTCGCGCGGCCCGACCGGCTTCGACATGTTCCAGAAGCCCGACCTGGTCGCCCCCGGCAACAAGGTCGTGGCGGCGGTCCCGGCGGTCGCCGGTCTGCGCACCATCCTCGGTACCGGCCGGGTCAAGAAGTGCAATCCGAACGCGAATTGCTCCTCCGACGCAGACGACTATCTCGAGATGTCCGGCACCAGCATGGCGACCCCGATGGTCGCCGGCACCGTGGCTCTGATGCTCGAGAAGGATCCGACACTGACGCCGGACACCATCAAGGCCCGGCTCATGCGCTCCGCGCGCGCCGTCACCGGCGAGGCGGTCGAGACCGGCGCCGGCCTGCTCGACATCGAGGCCGCCCTCGACGAGACCGGAATCGTGCTCTCCGCACCGTCGCCCCAGTACAGCTACAACGAAGACGGATCGATCTCGATCGAAGACACCGCCGCCCTCTGGGGTGACGCGGCCTTCGACTCGACCTCGGTCTTCCCGCCTGGAACGCTCGGCACGCCGACCTCCAGCGGCTTCATCTGGTCCGACGGTTTCATCTGGTCCGACGGCTTCATCTGGTCCGACGGCTTCATCTGGTCCGACGGTTTCATCTGGTCTGACGAGAAGGCTCGCGCCGCCTCGATCATGCAGGAAAACCCGGACGGCACCTACTCGATGCTGGACGACTGATCGATGAGAAGCCGCAAAGAGAGCGACATGGATCAGAAAATGACAGTCACGAGAGCATTGGCTATCACCGCCACCGCGTGCCTGATCTCGAGCGCCGCTGCGACTGGCGCCGGCACGCAGAGCGGGTCCTGGCAGAGCGGAATGACGCAGTCTTCAGTCTTCTCGATGAAGGCGGATCGTCGCGGCAACCTCTGGATCGCAACGGAGGACGGCCTCAACCGCTACAACGGCAAGACCCTTACCGTCTACCGCAATACCCCGGGCGACTCGATGTCGCTGCCGGAGAACTACGTACGCTCCATCGAGCACGGCCGCAAGGGCCGCATCTGGGTGGCCACCGAGGGCGGCGGCGTCGCCGTCTGGCACCCTCGCTTCAAGACATTCCGCACCTTCAACCGCGCGAAGGGCCTCAGCAGCAACTACACACGGACAGTGACCCGCGATCGTCTGGGCTACATCTGGGTGGCGCTGCGTGACGGCGGCCTCGACCGGCTCGACCCGGTCTCCGGGAAGGTCAAGAACTTCCGGCACAACGCCGCCGACCCCAACAGCCTGAGCGACAACAACGTATTCGCCGTCGCCCGAGCGCGCGACAACTCGCTGTGGGTGGGCACGAACTCCGGCCTCGACCGGTTCGACCCGGACACCGGCAAGTTCACCCGCATCCTGCAGAGCTCCAGTAACAGTCCCATGCGCGTTCGCGTGCTGCGCCCCGAGCGCAGGGGCATCCTCTGGATCGGCACCCGTGGCTCCGGCCTCATCCGCTACGACACCCGTCGCAACCGCGTTCGCTACTTCCGGCACAACCCCGAGCTCGAGGGCTCGCTCGCCAGCAACGAGGTCCTCTCGATCCATCGCGACGCCAAGCGTCAGCTCTGGGTCGGCACGATGGCCGGTCTCGATCGGTTCGACCACAAGAAGGGTCAGTTCCGTCACACGGCTCTTGCCGGGGGCAGCGGCACCGTGCTCTCGATGCTCGAGGATCACTCGGGCAAGCTGATGGCCGGTACCGAGCTCGGAGGCATCGCCCACGTGCATCCCAACTCCGCCAAGCAGCCGCTGGCGAGCCGGCAAGAGGCGAGTGAGGTCGTCTCCTCGTTCGCCGAGGCCGCGGACGGCCGCCTCTACGTCGGTACCGTGGGCGAGGGCCTGGCGCTCGTCGATCGCACCAACGGTGGCGAGCAGCGCTTCCGCCACGACCCGCTGCAGGCGGGCAGCCTCAGCGACGACCGCGTGATGTCCCTGTTCCGGGACTCGAGCGATCGCCTCTGGGTCGGCACGCAGCGCAGTGGCGTCGATCGTCTCGATTCGGGCACGACCGAGTTCATCAACTTCCGCCACGACGACACCGATTCCTCCAGCCTCTCCGCCGACGGCGTCATCGCCTTCCACGAGGACAGCCTCGGAACCATCTGGGTTGCCACCTACGGCGGCGGGCTCAACGCCTACGACGAGGCCGGAGGCTTCATCGCCTACCGTCACGACGCGAACGATCCGTCCAGCCTCAGCAGCGATCGCATCACCTCGGTGATCGCAGGCGACGGCGGACAGCTCTGGGTCGGCACGGACGGCGGCGGTCTCAACCTCTTCGACCCGGCCACCGGTACGGCGCGCAGTTTCGTGCACGATCCGATGGATCCGACCACGCTACCGGCCGACACGGTCTGCTCGCTCCACGTCGATGCGAGCGGCGCCCTCTGGATCGGTACTCGCGGCGGCGGCCTCGCCCGCATGGACGCTCCGCCGACGGAGAGCAGCGACCCGACCTTCACGGCCTTCACCGAGGTCGACGGTCTGCCCAACTCGGTCGTCTACGCGGTGCGCTCGGACAGCTCGGGTAACCTCTGGCTGAGCACCAACCAGGGTCTCTCGCAGTTCGACCCGGCCGCGCAGTCCTTCACCAACTTCGACACGTCGAACGGCCTGACGAGCAACGAGTTCAACCTCGGCGCCGTCTACAGCAGCGCCGCCGGCGAGCTGTTCTTCGGTAGTGTCCAGGGCTTCGAGGCCTTCTTCCCGGAGCAGCTCATGGGTGCGTCGGCCGAGCGCGCCTTCGGTTCCCCGAGCGGCGGCACGGTCGTACGCGCGACCCGCAAGATGAGCTCCGACGAGGAGCCCGCACTGCGCGCCAGCCTGTAGGCCCAGCACATCTTCACCAACGAACGCGGCGTCCCTGGGGGCGCCGCGTTTTTTCTTGTGTGGCCGGAGGCCGGCCCGGCGCAAGAAACGGGTTGTTTTTCTCTCAGGAGTCGTCTATTCTTCTCCGCAGAAGAGGAGATGCCGAATGTTCGACGCCACTGATACAGATATCCTGAATATTCTTCAGTCAAACGCCCGTACCAGCAACGCCGAGATCGCTCGGCAGGTGGGGATGGCCCCGTCGGCGACCCTGGAGAGGATTCGCAAGCTCGAGGGCCGCGGCGCGATCAGTGGCTACGAGGCGAGAGTCGAGCCCGAGTCGCTGGGCCTCGATCTCCTCGCCTTCGTCTTCGTGCGCTCCAGCGAGGTTCCCGGCTGCGCCACCACCGGCGACCAGCTGGCCGCCATTCCTGAGGTCCTCGAGGTCCACCACGTCGCCGGTGAGGACTGCTATCTGATCAAGATGCGGGCCGCCAACCCGGAGGCGCTGGGCAGGATTCTGCGCGAGGAGGTCGGCCGGATCTCCAACGTGACCGGCACCCGCACGACCATCGTCCTCGGAACCCTGAAAGAGACCTCCAAGCTGCCGCTCGAGTTGCGCTACGGGGAGGCCGCCCATGCCTGAGCGACGCTGGCTGATCCCGCTCTCCTTCGCGGCGATCTATCTGATCTGGGGATCGACCTACCTCGCGATTCGCTACGCGATCGAGACCCTGCCACCCTTCCTGATGGCCGGAGCGCGTTTCACGTTCGCCGGTCTGCTCCTCTACCTCTGGGCTCGCTGGCGTGGCGCGGCCCGGCCCACCGCCGTCCAGTGGCGTTCGAGCGCCATCATGGGTGGCCTGCTGCTGCTCGGCGGCAACGGCCTCGTCTCGTGGGCCGAGCTGCGCGTCTCCTCGGGACTCGCGGCGCTTCTGGTGTCGACGATTCCGCTCTTCGTGGTCGTGCTCGAGTGGATCGGTCCGCGGGCGATTCGGGTGGGCGCTCCGAGCCGTCTGGTCACCCTCGGAGTGGTGGCGGGCCTCGCGGGCATCGCGATTCTGGTCGGCCCCGGTGAGCTCCTGGGCGAGCGGGTGGACCTGATCGGTGCCGCCGCCCTGATCGGCGCCGCGCTCTCGTGGTCGATCGGCTCCGCCTTCTCGCGCAAGCTGGAACAGCACGCCTCCCCCACCGCCTCGACGGCGATGCAGATGCTCACCGGCGGCGGACTCCTGCTCCTGACCGGCGCCGGGCTGGGGGAGATCCCACAGTTCCAGCCGGGCGCGGTCTCGGCCACGTCGCTGGTGGCTCTCGCCTATCTGATCGTCTTCGGCTCCCTCGTGGCGTTCACCGCCTACGTCTACCTGCTCGGGAGGGTCGCGGTCACCAAGGTCGCCACCTACGCGTACGTGAATCCCGTCGTAGCGCTTCTCCTGGGCTGGGCGGTCGCGGGCGAGGCGCTCACCCTGCGGACCCTGATCGCTTCGACGATCATCCTCGGAGCCGTGGTCCTGATCACCACGCGCAAGCGCCAGTCGAAGAGGCGGATGGAGAGCCCGATTCCGCCACCTCGGGAACCTTGCGCTGCAGTGGACGTCAGTTAGACCGTCGGCTGAGGTAGCCTTCGGCCCGCCGCGAGTGCCGGGAAACCCCCCGGGCCTCGGCGGGCGTCATCCATCATGAGCTGGATCGGAATACCGGGCCTGGCCCTTCTGCTGGCCGCGAGCTGGGCACTCTCCTACCATCGGAGCCGGATCCAGCTGCGCCCGATTGTCTGGGGAATCGCGCTTCAGCTGCTGCTCGGCCTCACCATCCTCCGCGAGGACGGCTGGAGCTTCGTCGGGATGGCTCTGCTCGGCCTCCTCATCGTCGCTTACATCGTCGACCGCGGCAGACACGGCCTGCAAGGCGGGGCACGCCGAACGACCCTGGCCGCCTTGGTGGCGCTGGGCCTCGGCCTGGCGCTGACCCGGATCGAAGCCGTGGCACTCACCTGGGCGTTGGTTGGCCTGGTCGTCTTCTTGCTCGCCTTCCCGGTGATGCGTCTCCCACCCGTCTGGAGGAGTGCCGCCGGCGCACTCCTGATCGTCGTCGGGATCAGCTGGCTCTACGTCAGCGGAGTCCCCGGTCGCGAGCTCTTCGAGCGCATCGGGCTCGCGGTCACCGAGCTCCTCACCCTGGCCGACTACGGCTCGCGGTTCCTGTTCGGCAATCTGGTCGACGCCTCGCTCTACCACCCCGGACCCGACGCCGGCTGGCCCGGCTTCGGCTATCTCTTCGCCTTCAAGCTGCTGCCGGTGATCGTCTTCTTCGGCGGCCTGATGAGCATCCTCTACTACCTCGGGCTGATGCAGCGAGCGATCGAGTCTCTGAGCCGCTTTCTGCGATGGACGATCGGCACCAGCGGCGCCGAGACCCTCTGCTGCAGTGCCAACATCTTTATCGGGATGACCGAGGCGCCGCTGCTCATCCGGCCTTACGTTCCCAGGACCACGAGCTCAGAGCTGATCACCCTCATGATCGCGGGCTTCGCGACCATGGCGGGCGGCTCGATCGCCGCCTACGCCGCGATGGGGGTTCCGGCCGATCACCTGATCGCGGCTTCGGTCATGTCCGCGCCGGCAGCCTTGATGATCGCCAAGATCATCTTTCCGGAGCTCGAGCACCCCGAGACCGCGGGCGACGTCGAGCTACCGAGCATCGACGCCGGAGAGAACCTGATCGAGGCCGCGACCAACGGAATCAGCGACGGCCTGCGGCTGGCGGTCAACGTGGGCGCGATGCTGATCGGCTTCATCGCCCTGATCGCGGTCGTCGATACCGGCCTCAATGCCCTGGACAGCTGGGTCGACGGACGCTGGCTCGCCGGGGTACGCCCGGGCTGGGGCGAGCTCGTCGAGTACCAGGCGAGCGGCATGTCGCCCGCCGAGTCCGAGTACCGAGGCATCGTGCCGGGCTCGCTCCAGACGCTCTTCGGAACGCTCCTCTACCCGCTCGCAAGACTGATCGGCATCCCCGGCAGCGAGGCCGCGACCGCCGCCAGTCTGATCGGCCTCAAGCTGTCGCTCAACGAATTCGTCGCCTACAGCGTCTTGGGCCAGTACCTCGGGACCGGCCTGCTGTCGGAGCGCTCGATCGCGCTCACCACCTATGCGCTGTGCGGCTTCGCCAACTTCGCTTCGGTCGGAATCCAGATCGGCGGCTTCGGCGCCCTGGCGCCGGAGCGGCGGGGCGAGCTCAGCCGCTTTGCCATGCGTGCGATGCTCGGCGGCGCGATCGCCTCCTGGACGACCGCGGCGATCGCCAGCCTCTTCATCTGACGCTCATGAGGCCGCAGCTCATCGTCGTCGGCGGCGCCTCGCTCGACCTGCTCCACTTCCGCGGAAGGACCGAGAGGTCGGCGGGCGGCGCAGGTCTGTATACCGCCCTCGCGGCGCATCGGGCGGGCGCCTCAGTGACGATGCTCGGGCCGCGGCCCGATCCGCTCCCCGACTCGCTCGCCGAGGCCGAGGCGCGGCTCGACTGGCGCGGCCCGACGGTGCCACCGGAAGAGCTACCCGGCTTCGAGATCGCCCACCTAGGCGACGGTCGGACCGAGATGCGCAACGTCTGGTGGCGTGCCGAGGCGAACCTCCGGGTCGACAGCCTGCCCGGCGACCTGCCGGCCGGGCTGGTCTACTGCATCGCCCTCGCCGACCCCTCCCGTCAGGCCGACTTCGTGCGCCACTTCAAGGCCGAGGGCCGGAGGGTAGCGACCGGAACCTTCAAGTGCGCCTTCAACGACGATCCCGAAGCGGTGCGCGAGGCGATCCGCCTCGCCGACGTCTTCTTCTGTAACGAGCACGAGGCCGAGGAGATCTTCGGAGGCCTCGACGAGGCCAGCTGCGAGGCCGGAAAGCTCCTGTTCGTCACCCGGGGCCCACGGGGCGTCCGGGTCGTCCAGGGCGACTACGCCACCGACCTCGACGCCTTGCCGGTCGAAGAGCTCGACCCGACCGGCGCCGGGGATACCTTCTGCGGCACCGTCCTCGCCTGGCTGGAGCGTGGTGCGCATCCGATCGAAGCGGCCGATCACGGGCGGGTAGCAGCCGCGGAGATGGTGACCGGCGTCGGTCCCCAGCGACTGCTCGAGCCGCCGAGCCCCACTCGATCCGAGACCGGCGTAGCGGTCGACCCCGCGCGCGTCCGCGCCGTCGCGGCCCTGATGGCGGAGCTGCCCGAGGTCGAGCCGTACGGCTTCGATACCGACGACCATCCGGCGGCGGGCCACCCGGGCGCCCTCGACTTCTTCTTCGCCTCGACCCTGCAGCAGTTCGCCTTCTGGCTCGACGATGGCAGGAACTATCTGGAGCCGATCGTGACCGAGGTCGAGGGTCGACGGCTCAAGGGGAGCGACTTTCTCACCCGCTGCTACCTGCGCTGGCTCGAGGACGACCCCGACGGACTCTCGCCCGCGGCCCAGGCGGCTCTCGACCTCGACGAGCTCCGCCACCGGCTCTCCGACGACTCGGGCCGCAGCCCGCTTCCCGACCTCGAGCGCCGTCTCGAGCTCGCACGAGGGTACGGCGAAGACATGCTCGCGCTCGGCTGGCTACCGAGCGACCCGATCGAGCGAGCCAACGCCGAAGAGCGCCCGCTGGCCGCCCTGCTGAGGCTCCTCGACCACGTCGGTGGCTACAAGGAGGACCCGCTGCGCAAGAAGTCGGCGCTCCTGGCGATCATCCTGCGCCAGCGACCGGAGCGCTTCCTACGGACGGCGGTCGACGACGACGCACCGCCGATCGTCGATTACCACGTGCAGCGCTCCTGCCTCCGGATGGGGCTGGTGACGATCGAGGATCGGGAGCTGCGCGATCGCGTGGAGGGTCGGGAGCTACTCGACGCGGCGAGCGAGGCGGCGGTCCGCCGCGCGTCGTGGAAGGCGGTCGACGAGCTCCGCGATCGCAGCGGCCGCTCGATGGGCGCCGTCGACTGGTTCCTCTTCCAGAACCGCGCCCGTTGCCCGGAGATGAGTGAGCCCGACTGTGCCCGCTGCCCGGTCGACAAGGCGTGCGCTCACGCCAAGGAGCTCTTCCAGCCGGTCGTGCGAACCACGTTCTACTGACCGGAGCGCTGGCCTATACTTCTCGGCCGTGACCCACCGGAGACGACTGTGGCTCGCTTCGATCGGTGCGGCGCTCCTGGCCGGCGGCCCGATCGCCGCCAAGAGCGAGCCGAAACCGGCGGAGATCCTCGCCGACCTCATCCAGGAAGCGTCCGCGATCAAGATCGAGCACCAGAGCTCGAAGGAGTACGCGGACGCCGCCCGGAGCTACCGAGACCTGCTCAAGCGTCTCGGCAAGCTCGACCGCTCCGACCTCGGCGCCGACGACGAGATCGACGCCGACCTGCTCGAGGCCCACGCGAGCACGCGACTCTACGAGATCGAGGAGGTGCGCCTGCACGAGCTGGTGCCGGTGCGCTATCTGAGTCTGTTCAACACCAGCGGGCTCTTCCTGCGGCCGTGCGGCGCCACCGGGCGGCAGATCGACAAGGCCGTCGAGGAGCTCGAGCGCTTTCCGGAGGTCATCCGGAACGCCAAGGCCAACCTGAAGACGCCGGCCCGCACCTGGACCGAAAACGCGATCTACACCGCCGGCTACGCGCGGAGCCTTCTGGTCGACGACGTTCCGAAGCTGTGCACGGACGACGCCGAGCGTCGCACGAAGCTCATCGCGGCGGCCGAGCCCGCGCTTGCCGCGCTCGACGACTACGTCGAGTGGATGGAGACCCGGCTCCTCGAGCGCTCGACCCGCTCACCGGCGTGGGGCGTCGACCAGATCGATCACTACCAGCTCGTGCACGAAGACCTCACCGACTACGACTCGCGCGAGATGCTGCGCATCGCGCTCGAAGAGGAGTCCACGCTCCTCGAGGAGATGACCGAGCTCGCCGCGCGCATTCATCCGAGCGGCGATCTCACCACCGTCTGGGAGCTGATGAAGGACGAGGCGCCGCCCTGGGACGAGGTCCCGGCGATGGCCGAGCGCTACGTCGAGATGGCCGACGACTGGCTCCGCGGACCCGGCGCTCACCTCGTCGACATCCCCGAGGCCTTCGACTACGGCGTTCAGATCACCTCGCCCATGGGAAGGCGCATCCTCTCCTTCGGTGGCGCCTCCTACGGCCCGACGGTCGCGGGCCGCATCTCGGGCTACTACGTGTTGACGCCGCTCGAGGATCGCCTGAGCGACGAGGAGAAGGCGAGCCGCATCCGTTCCTACAACCCCTACTGGACCCACGTCATCTCGTACCACGAGTGGCTCGGCCACAACGTCCAGCGCGCGGTCGCCAATGCCAACGTCGAGCGGCCGATGCGCAAGCTCTTCCGCAGCAGCTACCTGAGCCAGGCGTGGTCGTTCTACCTCGAGAAGCTGCTCGAGGACGAGGGCTATTTCGAGGTGCTTCCGCACGTCGAGGCGCTCAAGACCCGCATGGCACGCCTGCAGATGCGCATGTGGCGCGTGCAGCGCATCGTCACCAAGATCCGCATGGCACTCGGCGAGATGAGCTTCGACGAAGCGGTCGCCGCCTACATCGAGAAGATCGGCATGGAAGCGACCAACGCCTTCATCGAGGTCCAGCGCGACTGCCAGAGTCCGTCGCCCCCCGGGCGCGAGATCATCGGTGAGCGCGTCATTCTCGAGATGCGAGACGCCTACGCCCGCCGCATGGGCGAGCACTACCACATTCGCAACTTCCACGACGCGCTTCTGCGCTTCGGCGAGCTGCCCCTGCCCACCGTGCGCCGGCTGATGCTCGGCGACTGACCTCGGGAGCGATCATGAGAAGACCGCACGTCCTCGTCGCCCTGCTCCTCCTCATCGCGAGCGGAGCCCCCTTCGCACCCGCGCCGGCGGCCACGGAAGCGTCGCGCGCAGCAGCAGACGGCGCGCCCGTGCTCCTGCGTGCCGCCGGCTATCTCGACGTCGACGCGGGGAGGGTCGTGCGCCCGGCGACGATCCTGGTCGAGGGCGAGACGATCGCCGCGGTCAACCCGGAAGCGCCTCCGGCCGACGCCCCGGTCATCGACCTGGGCGAGCTGATCGTGGCGCCGGGCCTGATCGACGTCCATACCCACCTGACCTACGAGATCTCGGGCGACTGGACCACCCGCTTCGTCACCGAGACCGAGGTCGACGCGGCGCTCCGCGGCGTCGCTAACGCGCGAGCCACGCTGATGGCCGGCTTCACCACCATCCGCGAGCTCGGCGCCTTCGCCGGTGGAGCGGACGTCGCCCTGATGCACGCCATCGAGCGCGGCGACATCGTCGGCCCGCGCATCTTTCCCGCGCGTCAGTCGATCTCGATCACCGGCGGGCACTGCGACACCACCGGCTTCGCTCCCGGGATCCTCGAGGCCGGCCCCGAGGACGGCACCGCCGACGGGGTCGACGAGGTCCTGAAAGCTGTGCGCTACCAGATCAAGCACGGCGCCAAGGTGATCAAGATCTGCGCGACCGCGGGCGTCCTCTCTTTCGAAGGACCGGTCGGCGCGCCTCAGTACTCGATGGAGGAGCTGCGAGCCGCGGTGGAAGAGGCGCATCGGCACGGCGTCAAGATCGCCGCCCATGCCCACGGAACCGAGGGCATCAAGATGGCGATCCGGGCCGGGATCGACTCGGTCGAGCACGGCTCGCTGCTCGACGACGAAGCGATCGAGCTGCTGCTCGAGCACGACACCTACCTGGTGACCAACATCTACCCGCCCGGCGTCTTCGACTATGACGCGCTACCGCCTCTGCTGCGGGCCAAGGCCGAATATGTCTTCCCTCGCCGCGAGGAGTCGTTCCGGCGAGCCGTCGAGGCGGGCGTGAAGATGGCCTACGGCACCGACGCCGGCGTCTACGAGCACGGGCTCAACGCCCAGCAGCTCGCCGTACGAGTGGGTCTCGGGATGACGCCTGCGGATGCGATCCGCTCGGCGACGATCCACGCTGCCGATCTGCTCGGCGTCGACGATCGCGGCAGGGTGCGAGCCGGCCTACTCGCCGACCTGATCGCGGTCGACGGCGATCCGATCGACGACGTGAAGAGCTTCGAGGACGTCCGGTTCGTGATGCTCGGCGGCGTCGTCCACAAGCGCCCCTGAGCGGCTAGAGCAGCTCCCAGGCGACCACCGCGACGCCGAGCGGGATGCACCAGTAGGCGAAGTAGTGGAGCTTGCCGGTTTCGATCCACCGGAAGAGCCAGGCCAGCGCTGCGAGTCCGACCGCAAAGGCGATCAGGCAGCCGACCAACAGGCCCGGTATCGAAGCGGAGCGTCCGCCGTTGAGCATGTCGGACAGCTCCAGCACGCTGGCACCCGCGATGGCCGGAATCGCGAGCAGAAACGAGAAGGTCGCCGCCGACCGCCGGTTCAGGCCCGCCGCGAGACCGCCGAAGATCGTGGCGCCGCTTCTCGAGATCCCGGGCAGGAGCGCCAGCGCCTGGAAGCCACCGATCACCAGGCTCCCGGTCGGCTTGAGCTCGGTGTAGGAGCGCCCCCCGGAGCTGAACCAACGAGTCGCGAGCAGGATCAGTCCGGTGACGATCAGCATGAAGCCGGCGAGGAGCACGCTCTCGAGCAGGCCCTCCCCCGACCTGCGGATCCAGAGCCCCAGTGCCGCCGCCGGCAGGGTGCCCAACGCCAGGAGGCCGACCACCCGCCAGTCGGATCGGAGTACGTCGAGGATGCGCCTCCAGAAGTAGACCAGGATCGAGAGCAGCGTTCCGGCGTGGAGCATCACGTTGACGTCGGTCGACGGCTCGTCGCCCAGGAGCTCGGTCACGACCACCAGGTGCCCGGACGAGCTGATCGGCAGGAACTCGGTGATCCCCTGGACGACCGCCAGAACGACGATGTGGAGCCAGCTCATGTCTGCGGCTGATGCGCCGGCCTCAGAAGATCGAAGACCGTCTTGACCGGTGCGAAGGTCGCCGCCGGCACCTCCACGAAGACGGTGTTCCAGTGGGCCATGGCGCCGTTCCACAGGCCGGGCCGCTCGAGCGCCTGCAGGGTCCGACCGTGGAGCGACTTCTCGGCGATGAACACCGCGCTCGGATCGACGAACCGCTCGAGATCGTACGAGCGGCCCGTGCGGTCGCGGGTGCCGCAGATCAGGTCCACGGGGTTGAAGTGCGTCCCCGAGGCGAAGATCTCGCGCTGCCCGGCGTCGGCCGAGGTTTGCGAGGACTCGACGATCTGCCGGGTGACCGAGCCGTCGGCGCCGGCGACCCAGAACGGGCCGCCGCCCGGCTCGCCCTCGTTGCGCACCATCCCACAGACGCGCAGCGGCCGGTCGAGCAGTCGAAGGAGCGCCTCGACGTCGCCCGGCTCCGGAAGCTGGGCCGGGTCGACTCCGAGCTCGCTGCGGGCGAACTCAAGCGCCACGGGCGCCGCGCCGTCGGCGCCCTCCCCGGTCAGCTCTTCCTGCAGCTCGAAGGAACGCTCCTCGAGCGCGACGAGCAGGCCGGTCAGAAGACGCTTCCACAAAACGACCAGCTCCTTGCCCGCATCGGGGACCACGTTGTCGATGTTCTTGATCACGACGATGTCGCCGTCGAGTGCGGCCAGGTTGCGGATCAGGGCTCCGTGGCCGCCAGGCCGCAGGAGGAGCCGTCCGTCCCGCCGCCGGAACGGGCTGCCGTCCTCGGCCAGCGCGAGCGTGTCGGTGGCGGGGGCCTGGGTCGAGAAGCCGACCTCGAAGCTCGCGCCCAGCCCTTCTCCGAGCGGCTCGCGCAACGACTCGAGGCGCTCCGTGAAGAGGGCTCGATGCTCCTCCGAGACCGTGAAGTGGAAGCGGCAGAGGCCGTCGCGATCGCGGAGGTAGGGCACCCCCTCCACGAGGTGCTCCTCAAAGGCGGTTCGGGAGCCCTCCGGGTAGCGATGGAAGTCGAGCAGCCCCTTCGGAAGGGTCCGATAGGACAGACCGGGGCTTTCCAGCAGACGCGCGACGATCGCACCCCCGTCCCCGTCACGACGCGCCTCCTCCAGCGTGCTCCCGCCCTCTCCCATCGAGCGAGAGAGCGCCGCAAAGAACGGGAATCGCTCGAGGTTCTCGAGCAGCTCGCTGACCGCGGCGCCGTCCTCAGAGGCCATTAATGACTGGAACATCCGGCTGGCCGCTCCGGAGGCGGGCACGAACTTGGTGACCCGCCCAGCGGCCGCCGCCGCGTCCGCACGTCGGAGGAGCTCGCCGTGCTCGGCCTCGGCCAGAACCCGCACGCCGTCGCCGACGCCGCACGCTCTCGCGAGCCGTATGGCCGGCGGCGGCGACTTCAACAGCGCCAGCTGCCGCTCGGCCTCTTCACGAGCGATCCCACGCTCCTCGAGTTGTGAGAGGTCGTCGGGCGAGAGTGCGGAGGAGACGTCGGAGGGAGGGGGCGACATCGGCGGGGTCGCGGCCGAGTTTGCCACAGCCCCGACGCCGGCTCTAGTGGCGACGGATCATCCGCAGGACGTTGCCGGTCCCTTCGCGGCGAGATTCGACTTCGTCCATCAGCGCCACGATCAGGAAACAGCCTCGGCCACCTTCGATCGTGCCCTCGGGCAGCTCGACCGTCTCGGGATCGAAGATCCCCTCGGGGGGCGGCTCACCCTGGTCGATCACCCGTACCTCGAGGCGTTCGGGCGAGAGTCGCAGGTCGACCTCGATCTGGTTGCCGGGAGCACCGCCGTAGGCGTGACGAACCGAGTTGGTCACGGCCTCGACCACGGCGAGCTCGACCTCGCTACAGACGCCGTCGCTGCAGCCCGCGTGCTCGGCGAGCCGGTGTACGGCCACGCCCACGAGTGAGACGTTCTCGAGAGCCGAGTCGATGACCAGCGAGATCTTGGAATGACTCAATTGCGACCTCGAGAGGTCAATATAGAAAATTCTTTATATACATGCCGTTTAACAGTTCACAACGGAGCGCTCGGTGCGGCGAGACGGCGCGTCTATACTGCGCACATGCTCGCCAGACTCGCGCGCCCGGGGGGCTACTGCCTCCTTCTGCTCACCCTCTGCGCACCGGCCGGGGCCGCCGCGGTCGATGCCCTGGTCGACGAATACGTCGAGGGTTGGAAGCACTTCTACCCGAGCGAAGCCCTCAGGCGCGGTTTCCTTGACTCGATGGGCTCCCTCGAGGATCTCTCGCCGGCCTCGATTCGAGGCTGGGTCGAGCTCAACCAGAGGCTGCTCGAGTCGGTCGAGGCGATCGGCGTCGACGACGCGGTCTCGCTGCAGGAGCGGATCGACGCGCGTCTGCTCCGCACCCAGATCCTCAAGGAGCTCGAGCGCTGGGAGCGCGAGCGGCCGCACCAGAGGTCGCTGCCGCTCTACTCCGGGCTGATCACCCGTGCCCTCGAGCCCCTGCTGGAGTCGACGACCCTCGCGGCGGACGAGAGACGCCGACTCCTGTCAGGCCAGCTCTACCGCGTCGGGCGGCTGGCCGACAGCGCGCGCACGAGCCTCGAGGACGGCCGACCGGAGAGAACACGATCGGCCATCGAGCGCCTTCGTGCCTTCGCCGCCGAGATCCGTGGCAACGACGCCCTGGGAGAGACCCGCGGCGAGACCGCGGGAGCCATCGAGCGGCTAGCGGCACACGTCGAGACGCAGCTTCTGAACGAGCTCACCCTGCCGGACGAGCCGATCCTGGGACGCGACGTCTACGCCGCACGCCTCGCCGTCTATACCGACAGCGAGCTGACCCCTGAGCGGCTCGAGCGGCTGGCGCTCGAGGAGATCGAGGCGAGCAAGGCGGCGTTAGCGGCGATGTCGGTCGACTACTGGCGCGCCACCTACCCCGACGAGCCGGTAACCGACGACCCCGCGGCACTCATCGCGCGCGGCTTCGCCGATCTCGAGGCCAACCGCCCGACCGCCGAGCAGCCGTACCTCGAGGATCTGCGCCGATACGGACGCGAAGTCGAGGCGTTCGTGCGCGATCACCGGATCGCGACCGTGCCGGAGCACAACACGCTGAGTATCGAGCTCGCACCCGAGAGCTCGGGACCGATGGCCCGCATCGGTTTCGTGCGCAGCGCACCGCCGTTCCACCCCAACCCGTGGACGACCTGGTACCTGGCGACCATCCCCGATTCGCACCCGGAGCAGGATCGGATCGATTTCTGGAGGTCGTTCAACTACTCGTTCAAGCGCTTCATCGTCATCCACGAGCTCTTTCCCGGCCACTACATGCAGCTCAAGGTCCTGCGCGAGAACCCACACCCCGTGCGGATCCTCTTCCCCTATCGGCCCTTCATCGAGGGCTGGGCGACCTTCACCGAGCGCATCGTGCTCGACGCCGGCTACGCCGAAGGCGACTGGCTGACGCGACTCGCCCAACTCCGCAAGCGTCTCGAGAACGCCAATCGCGCCTACATGAGCGTCCAGGCCCACTGCAACGGCTGGACGGAGGAGCAGGTGTTCGAGTACTCGGTCGAAACCTCGCTGCTGGCACCGCAGTTCGCCAAGAGCCTCTGGGGGCGGCTGATGCGATCGCCCATGCAGATACTGACCTACATGCTCATGGGCCTCGAGCTACGAGATCTCTACGAGCGCGAGATAGAGCGTCTCGGCGATCGCTTCGTCCTCCGCGACTTCATGGACACGATCCTGCGCACCGGCCCGGTGCCGACCGACGCGCTCGAAGCCGTGCTGCGCGCGGAGATGCCCTAGGACGATCGCGGGGATTCGGCTCGAACCGGGCTCAGGGTCTCGAGGCCGCATCGGCGCGCGGCACCCAGCAGTCTTTCGTCGTACGCGACGACCGCCGAAAGCGCCGGTCCGAGCTCCAGAGCGGTCGCAAGATGAATTGCGTCCAACGCCCGGAGCGACCCGGGCTCCAGGCTCGACGCGGACTCCAGGACCTCGTCATCGACCGCAATCAGGGCCACGCGGTCCAGAACGTCCTTCGACCGCTCGACCGCCGCCGCCCCGAGATCTGCGCGGCGCACGGCCCGCAGGACCTCGACGCGGGCGATGCCGCTGGACGCACACTCGCCCTCGCCCGCCAGCAGCTCCAGGAGCGCATCCGACTCCGCCTCACGCACGATCAGCTTCACGAGTGCCGAGGAGTCGAGATAGAGGACGCTCATTCTTCGAGCCTCTCCTCCCGAACCGACTCGAGCGCCCGGCTGAGCCTTGCAGACGGCCGTCCTCGCGGCGGCTCGAGATCGCCCAGCTTGCCCGCGGGGCGCGATGCCCTTCCGGCAGCAATCAGCCGCTCGAGGGCCGTCGAGGGCTTGTCGAGCGGCACCAGCATGGCCACAGGCCGACCGCGGTCGGTCACTTCGAGCGCCTCACCGGCCACGACACGCCGCAGATAGACGCTGAGGTTCTGACGCAGCTCGCGTACACCGACTCGGGAGTCATCCATATGACGCACATTGTAGCACTTCGACCGCAAAGGACCGCGACAGGCGGGCAGCGACTCCCCCACCCCTGGGGGTAAGACGTAGGCGCCGGCTCGCGTCTCGCGGCGTCAGGCCTTCGCGGGCCGCCAGATCGCACCCTCGAGCAGGGTCCGCCGATCCTCGACTTGCGGCAGCGCCGCCAGCTCGTCTCGATGCCGGTCCATCGCTAGCGCCGAGACCAGAGCGTCGAGCGCGTCGTCACTCTCCCTGGCCTTCTTGGCGATCGGACGGTCCAGCCCCGGCAGCTCCGCCCTGATGAACCGCGTCCGCTCGACGGCTCGGCTCTTCTTGAGCCTCCCGAGAAAGAGACGCGGCCAGATCTCGATCACCATCGGCAGCTTCGGAGGATCGAACGGCCAGATCGAGAAGCCGGAGCCGCGGAGGCGCCTCAAGAAGGGCATCCCACGGATGCTGCCGACTCCGACGGCGCCGGCGCCGCCGATCTGGAAGCCCGAGAGCGGTCGTAGCCCGGTCTCCTCACGGATCTCGATCTCGGTACGGCGAAAGATGAGATCGCCGAGCGCCGGCTTCTTGCTACCCGGCTTCCCCCAGAACGGGAAGGGGCAGTGCTGGAGCCAGTTCTCACCCAGGCGCTCGGCCTCCTCCCAGACCGAGTCGACCCGGCGATGAGCTCGCTTGCGCAGGAACCGGCGCGGAAACGAGAAGGCGAAATCGAGGCCCACGACGACGCTGGGCTCGCGCTCGGCCTCGGAGATCAGGTGCTCGACGATCTCTTCGCGTGGTCGTCCCTTCTCGAGTCGTACGACCTTCCCATCGGCCGCTTCGCACAACCAGATCTTTCGATGCGCTGCGCTCCGGTCGCCCGACCAGTCGACGGCGATGACGCGCTCGACTCCCACTTCGTCAGTCTACCGGTGCCACTCGTACAAGTTTCGTGTAACCCTCGTCAGCAACTGTGGTAGTCAGAGCAGCGTCATGACGTCCATTGCCTCGCGCTGCGCACGAATCGGTCTCGTCCTCCCGCTGCTCGCCCTGCTCGGCTGTGCTACCGAGCCCACCAGCCTCGACGAGACCCCCCTCACGCTCGACCCCGAGCAGGAGCGGGCCTGGGCGCGGCTCTGGGAAGAGCAGCAGGCGATAGCCCTTCTGATCGAGCTCTCCGGCGAGCTCACGCCGGCCGAGCGACCGCTCGCCTTCGAAGGGGTGACCGTCGTTCCGATGACCGGGGAGGGCCCCGCGACCGGCCAGAGCGTCGTCCTGGAGGACGGTCGCTTTCGCGAGATCGGACCGGAGCCGGCTTCACAGGCGGCCACGAAGGTCGATGCTCGCGGCCTCACCATGATTCCCGGCCTCTTCGAGAGCCACTCTCACACCATCAGCAGCCCGAGTCAGTTCCTGGTCTACCTGACGCGCGGAGTGACCACGCTGCGCGAGATGGACGGCTTCCCCTGGATGCTCGAGGCGCGCGAGCGGGCCGAGCGCAACGAGCTCTTGATCCCGAACCTCTACCTCGCCGGGCACATCCTCTCGCATCGCCCGTGGGACTTCTACATGACCGGCGTGGAGACAGCCGATCAGGCGAGGGAGCTCGTACGCCAGCAGGTCGAGGCGGGATACGACTTCATCAAGATCCACAATTCGATGCCCGAGCCGCTTTTCGGAGCGATCTTCGAGGCAGCCCGCGCGGCCGGTGTCGACGTCGCCGGACACATTCCGAACGAGATCACCATCGCCGACGCCGTCGCCGCCGGTTTCCACACCAACGAGCACTTCAAGGGGTACCTCTTCGACGAGACGCTCCAGATCACCGAGCAGGACTACGTCGAGGCGACCCGTGGCTCACACATGTGGCACACGCCGACCTTCACCACCTACCACGACCACCTTCGTGGGCCCGAGAGTCGCGAGCTGGCCGAGCGTGAAGGCTCGTTGCCTCTGGTGCCGAAGTGGATGCGGGAGATGTGGCGGCGGAAATCCGAGAACGAGGTCGACCGGCTGACCACCCTCCGGCAGTCGGTCTACCCCAAGTCGCGGGAGATCTTCGAGAACCTCCTGCCGGTGACCGACCGCTTCCTCGCCGGCACCGACACCGGAACCTATGCCTATCTGGTGCCGGGCTACACGCTGCAGGAGGAGGTGCGGATCTTCGAGGACCTCGGCCTCACACCCGCCCAGGCGCTGGCGACGGCCACCGTCAACCCGGCACGCGCCTTCGGGCTCGAAGAGCGCCTCGGGACGATCGAGGTCGGCAAGCAGGCCGACTTCGTGCTGCTGGAGAGCAATCCGCTGGAGGGTACCGAGAACCTGGCCGACATCGCGGGCGTTTCGGTACGAGGTCTCTTCCTGGACCGCGAGACGCTCGACCGGATCCGAGCGGCACTGACCGAGATCTTCTCCGACGAGAACGCGGTGCCTGTCGCCTCACTCGAGGTGCTCACCCGGTTCGTCGACCAGGCCAACGAGCTCACGACCGCCGGATGGCCCTACCCGGCCTACGCGCTCGAAGAGTTCGGCGGGCTTCTCGAGGCCCTCGGCCTTGCCGAGCTGGCGGCGACACTGCCGACCCGCTAGGGTCGGCCGATGAGCGACCGCGCGCCGATCGTCGTCGTCTGTCCGTACTGCGGCGAGCACGTCGAGATCTTCCTCGAGGCGGACGTGGCCGGCGAGATGGTCTACGACTGTCACGTCTGCTGCAATCCGTGGCGGCTCCTGGTGCGCCGCGGCGGCGACGACACGCTGCAGATCGAAGCGACGCGGCTCGACGATTAGCTTGCGAGTCCGGTGCGATCGAAGAGCCGCGCAAAGCCCTCGCCCGTAGCGCGGTAGAGCTCCTCCGTCGAAACGCCGAGCTCCTCGGCGACCCGCTCGCCGACTTCGACCACCCATGCCGGCTGGTTGGGCTTGCCCCGGTGGGGCACCGGTGCCAGATATGGCGTGTCGGTCTCGAGTAGCAGGCGCTCAGCGGGGACGAACTCGAGGACCTCGCGCACGTTGTCGGCGGCCCGGAAGGTGACCATTCCCGAGATACCCAACCAGACGTCTCTCCGATCGACCAGCTCGCGGGCCATGTCGGCCCCGGCGCAGTACGAGTGAAAGACCGCGCGAAGCTCGCCGAAGGCCTCCTCGCGGAAGAGCCCGAGCATCTCCTCGTCGCTCTCACGGTTGTGGACGATCACCGGCAGGCCGGTGTCGACCGCGACCTCCCACTGCGCACGCATCGCCCGGAGCTGCTGATCGCGGGGGGAGAAGTCGTAGTGAAAGTCGAGACCGCACTCGCCGACGGCGACCACCCTCTCGTGCTTCAAGAGCTCGCGCAGGCGCGCCTGGTCCCCCTCGCGCCACGTCTTCGCCTGATGCGGGTGCACCCCCATCGCGATCCAGACGTCGGCGTGGCGCTCGGCCAACGCGTAGAGCACCTCGGCGTCGTCGAGCTGGATCGCCGGTACCAGGAACCCCTCCACCCCGCGCTCGCGGGCTCGATCGAGCGCCGCGTCTCGATCGTCCCCATCGATCTGCTGGAGGTGGCAGTGCGAATCGACCAGTCCGACCATGAGGCCCGTATCCTGTCACCAGACGCCCGCTCGCGGCACGGCATTGCGGCTTGCGGATCCGAAGCGCAACTCGCACCGTCCTCTCGCGTATCTTCGTCGAGCATGCGCTACCAAGCTCGCCTGCGAACGGCGTCTCTCCTCGTCCTGGCGCTCGCCGCGTCCGGCGCTCCTGCAGAATGGACCAACGACCGTCTCGTCGGCACCTGGCGTGCAGACATCGAGCACGAAGGACAGAAGGGCGCCTTCGAGGTGCGCTTCGAGCTCGACGACCGCGGATTCTTGAATGGGGTGCTCTCGCTGCCCACGATCGACGCCTGGGAGATCGCGACGGTACCGGCGAGGATCGAGGGAGACCGGGTGCTGGTGGGACGCTCCGAGCTCCGGCCTACGGACGACGGAGCCCTCGCGGGGATTCTCCCCGAGGCGCTCGTCCCGGTCTATCGCATCCCCTTCGAGCTGCGCCGGGTCGAGGCCACTGCCCGCGCCGAACGCGAGCCCATCGACGCTCCACGACGCGAGCCACTGTGGACGGTCGATCTCCAGAGCCCGATCTGGGCCGGCGCCGCGCTCGCGACGGGCAGAGCCTACGTCGGCAGCGACGACGGCAGGGTGCGGGCGATCGACGCCTCGAGCGGCGAGATCCTCTGGACCTACGAGACCGGAGGTCCGATCCGCGCCACTCCGGTGCTCGACGGCGACCGCTTGATCGCGAACTCCGACGACGGCTCGTTGCACGTACTCGAGGCGGCCACCGGCAAGTCGCTCTGGACGGTTCGTCTGAGCGACTCACCGATCGACCGGTCACCGGACGGCGCCGAGGCGCGACGCTACAACCACTACGCTTCGCGCCCCACCCTGGAGGGCACCGATCTGTTCATCGGCACCCACGACGGAGATCTGCTGGCTCTCGATCGTGCCACCGGTGAGCGGCGCTGGTCGTTCTCGGCCGGCGAGACGATCACGTCGACCCCCGCGGTCGCCGAGGGCCGCGTCGTCTTCGCCGACTTCGCTGGCCACGTCTACGCGCTCGACGCCCGGACGGGGGAGGAGCGCTGGAGGTACGCCACCGGCGCCGCGGTGCCTTCGTCGCCGGCGATCGTCGACGGCATCGTCGTCATCGGCTCGAGGAGCTACGACCTACTCGGTCTGGATCTCGAGTCCGGAAAGCGCAGCTGGAACCTCTACTACTGGTACTCGTGGATCGAGTCGTCCGCGGTGCCCTGGGGCGACAAGCTCTACATCGGCTCGTCGGATGGTCAGCACGTCACCGCCCTGAATGCACGAGACGGATCGATCGAGTGGCGGTTCGACTCGAACGGGTCCGCCTGGGCCAGCCCCGCGGTGAGCGAGGAGATCGTCTACATCGGTGCCGCGGGTGTCGCCGACTACATCGTCGCTCACGAGGGCTCGTTCTTCGCTCTGGATCGAGCGACCGGCGAGCCACTGTGGCACTTCCCGTTGGAGCGCCCCGGTGACGCGGCCCGATGGGGCTTCGCCGCCTCGCCGGTCGTCGGCGAGTTCGTGGTCCTGGTCGGCGACCTGGCCGGCAAGCTGCGCGCCTTTCGGCCCTAGTCGAGCTCGCTAGACCGACCGGGTGATGCCGCCGTCGACGCGCAGGTTCTGCCCGGTCACGTAGCCCGCATCGTCGCTCAGGAGGAAGGCGACCACACCCGCGATCTCACTCGTCTTCCCGAAGCGCCCCGCCGGAATGCGCCCGACGACCTCGTCGGTCTCGGGGTAGCTGTCGATGAAGCCCGGCAAGACGTTGTTCATCCGGATACCGGCGGCGGCGTACCGATCGGCGTAGAGCTTCGTGAAGCTGCCGAGGGCGGCGCGCAGGCTGGACGAGATCGGGAAGGCCGGATCGGGCTCGAACGCCGCGAAGGTCGAGATGTTGACGATCGAGCCACCGCCCGCGCTCTCGAGAATGGGGGTCACCAACCGGGACATCTCGATCACGTTCAGGACCACCATGTCGAGGCCCGCGTGCCAGTCCTCGGCGCTGAGCTCCAGCAGCTCACCCTTGGGCGGATGACCCGTGTTGTTGACGACGCCGTCGAGGCGTCCGTAACTCGAAGTGCAGAGGTCGACCAGCTTGCGCAGGTCCTCGACCTCGGTCACCGAGCCGGTGTGCGCGACCGCGCCGAGCTCTTCGGCCAGGGCGACCGCGCCGCCCCCGTTCGACATCAGGGCGAGGTCGTAGCCGAGCTTCGACAGGCGGCGGGCGATCGCCTCACCCATCCCCTTGCCGGCGGCGGTGACGATGGCGGCGGGACTCTTCGTACTCAACGCGAGGCGACAATACCCCGACCCGTCGAGTGAAGGCGAACGACGTCAGAAGAGCTCGCGCCGCCGGCCGTCTTCGAGGGAGAGATACTCCTCGGCCTCGTCGAAGTCGTCGTGCCCCTGCTTGTACCTCGCGCCGAAGCGGCGGCTCTCGAACACGGGCTCATCGTCGTAGTCCCAGTCGTCCCAGCCGTCGTCTTCTTCGTTCGTAGGGTCGCTCTCCTCCTCGAGGTCGTCCTGGGGGTTGCCCCAACTGTCGACCACCTCGAGCTCGTCAGCGGTCAGATCATCGCGCCACGAATCGGTCTTCATCTCGTTGTCCTTTGTTGAGCGGTTGAGGGCGACAACGCGACGCTTCGGGCCTACGCGGCCCTCGAGCATCGCTCGTACGATCGAGAGCTCCGACTGAAGATCCGAGAGGGCCTTCGCGCGACGCTCTTCGCCCCGAGCGCTCCTCGAGGCATCGAGCCCGTACAGCCGCTGTGCTGCGGTGTCGAGGAGACGCATGACGCTCGACTGTTCGGGTGTCGGCAAGCGAGCCGCCAGCTCGCGTAGCGAGCTGACCTCGATCTCGAGCTCTCGGGTACTTCGACCAGGTTTCGACGCTTCGTCCGCGAAAGGAAACCGCATCTCGAACCCCTCTCACAGGCCCCGATAGCAAGCGAGTTGCCACTCGGGCTCGATTCCGAGAACTCCTTTTGTTGCCAAAGTTGCAACCAGCTGGCGAGTGCGTATAGCTACGGATCCCCTTGACTTTCGGAATGTCTCTACCGAAAAATCAGCATAGATCTTCCGAAAGCTCCACATGCTCCCTCGAACTCTCATTGCATCCCGCTCGCCTGAGTCCGTCAGTCGAGTCGAGGGCTTCCTCGATGGGACCAGCCTCCCCTCGACCGTCGAGCAACTCGAGGAGGTCTGGCGTCGACTCAGCGAGGAGGTCTTCGATCTGGTCGTCCTGCACGACCGACTGCTCGATGGACTCGGGCCGAGCGTCGTTACGGAGATCCGTCAGTCACCCGATCATCCCGAGGTGCTCGTCCTCTCCGCCAGCCCGGACGCGGAGCGCACCGCGGCGTACCTGGCCGCGGGAGCCCTGACGGTGCTCGACTCGAGTCTTGCGGACGGACCGATGAAGACGGTTCTCGACTCGCTGGTCCAACGGTGCGTCGAGAACAAGCCGCAGCACGACGAACTGCCGTACGCGATCGAGCCCGCACTCTCGGCGCTCACCACGGAAAGCCCGGCAATGCGCGAGATGTTGCGCATGGCGCTCAAGGTGGTCGCGACCAACACCTCCCTGCTCATCCTCGGCGAGACCGGGACCGGCAAGGAGTGGCTGGCGCGAGCCATCCACGCAGACAGTCCTCGCTGCGAAGGTCCTTTTGTGGCCGTCAACTGCGCGGCCGTACCCGAGGGGCTCCTCGAGAGCGAGCTCTTCGGACACGAGAAGGGAGCGTTCACCGGAGCTGTGCGAGCCCGTCGAGGCTGCTTTGAGCTGGCGCATACGGGGACGCTCTTCCTGGACGAGATCGGGGACATGGGGATGCATCTGCAGGCCAAGCTTCTGCGGGTGCTACAAGACGCCCAGGTCCAACGCGTGGGAGGCGAGTCCCAGATCGACGTAGACGCTCGTATCGTCGCCGCTACCAACCAGAACCTCGAGCAGGCAATGGCCGATGGGCGCTTCCGGAGGGATCTCTACTACCGCCTGAGCGTCATGACCCTGACCATGCCGCCGCTGCGTGATCGCGAGGAGGACATCCCGGTCCTGGCCGCATCCATCCTGCAGCGCTACCGGGAGCAGCTCGCCCGCCTCGAGATAGAGGGTTTCGCTACGGGCGCCCTCGACGCGCTGCGACGCTACGACTGGCCCGGCAACGTACGCGAGCTCATCAACGTGATCGAGCGTGCGGTGCTGCTGTGTGAGCGCGACGCGATCTCCCTCGATGATCTACCGGAGTCGATCGTCTCGGGGCCCAAGCCTGCGTCGACAGCTGCGTTCGAGCACGCCCGGGACCTCTTCGAACAGCCCATGCTGGCGGCGCGAAAGCGGGTCGTCGAGGAATTCGAGCGCGCCTACCTTTCAAACGCACTGAAGGAGAACGGCGGTCGCATCGCGCAGACGGCTCGCAGCGCCGGCGTGAGCGAACGAACGCTGTTCGACAGGATGCGTGCGCTAGGCCTCAAGAAAGAGAGCTACCGCTAGTTCGGCCGACGGTAGCTCCCTCTACTCGATCACGAAACGCCGCCAGGTGAAGCCGAAGCGCCCGCCTGCGAGATCCTGAATCGGTGAAGCCACACCGATGTCGCCGTCCCGTAGGAAGGCGACCGGCAGGTACTCGCCGGCGGGATCGCGAGTCCGCTGATCTTCCCGCTCCTGCCAGCTCTCCGGCTGGAAGGGCTCGGAGATCAGGACAGTGTGGCCGGTGTCTTCGCCCGACATCCGGATGTAGGCCGCGCGCGCCACCATCTCGTCCCCGAAGCCGGTGAACCAGGTCGCGGCCAGCTCCCCGCTGCCCTTGGCGACCAGGTACGGGAAGAACGACGGGGCGTCATCCCTGAAGATGGTCCGGAAGATCCACTCGAACCCCTCGTCGCGCGACCATCCGAGCCTGATCTCCTGGCCTTCGCTCCAGAGGTGGTAGAGGACGCCGTCCTCGTCCCACGCCAGGGGCTCCACCCAGCGCAGGACCGCACCCGGCTTGCTGAAGGTCGGGTCCCACTCGATCTCGCTCGGCAGCGCGTGCTCGATCCAGTGCTCGCCCCCGTCGGGGCTGATCGTGATCAGATCGTGCTCCTCCTGGAACTGGTTTGCGGACGCTGCGAGGGGCGATACCCGTACCGCCAGTTGACCCTGCGGGCCGACCGCGAAGTGGCTCGAGCCGCCGCCCGGATGGACGGCGCCGCGCTCCTCCCAGGTCGCCCCCGAGTCCGCGCTCACCGCATGGGCGATGGTCGAGCCGTCGTTCCAGATCGCGTGCGCGATACCGTCCGGCGTGACTCGCACCCACGGTCGATCGTCGAAACGGGTCTCGGAGAGCAGCGTCCACTCCCAGGTCGCGCCGACGTCGCGGCTGACCCCCATGGCGACATGGGTGCCCTCACGTGTCGACCGGTCGAACCCCATGCTGGCGAAGTAGATCGTGCCGTCCGGTCCCACCGTGAGGTCGACGTCCGAATTGCCGATCGCTCCTTCCTCCGGGGTGCCGACGTCGACGCGGGTCCAGTTGAATCCGGTGTCGTCGCTACGCCACAGATGTGGGACAGCCTTGGGATCCGTCCCGGTCACCTGCGAGCCGTAGCCGGCGAGGAAGAGCGTGCCGCTCGGGTGCTCGACCAGCATCGGCTCCCGCGCCAGAACGTCGAGCACCTCGATCGACATCGCCTGGGTCAGCTTGGTCGGCTCCTTCGGCGCGGTCGCGCGAGACTCCTCGGCTTCCTTGGCACAGCCCGCGAGCAGGGTGAGGACCGCCACGACCGCGGCAAGAGCGAGAACGAGGGATTGCCGTCTCATGCCGCGAGTCTAGCCGCTCCGGCGTCTCCGGCCTGGAACAGCTCGGCCCCCATCCACACCCAGGCCAGCCAGAGGGCGTCGGCCAGCGCGAGGTGGATCAACGACAGCCAGGTGGGCGTGAGCAGACCGACGTTGATCATCCCGATCAGCAACTCCACCACCACCAGCGTGACGACCCACCGGGCCGCGCGAGCCGCCCCGCCCCCGACTCGCCAGGCCCGGGCCCGTGCCCACCAGGCGGCCAGGGCGCCGACCAGGATGGCGACCAGAGGGTGCACCGCCCGAAGGCGCGTCAGGACGTGCTCGGTCGTGGCCTCGTCGAAGATCGCCGCCACGTCGAACTCCTCTTTCGGAAAGAGAGTGTCCGCCAGCGCCGTGACGCCACCGGTCGCGCCGATCAACAGCATTCCCAAGGCGACCAGAAGCCACGATCGCGAGAGGTTCCGGAGCGGGATGCGGTAGCCCCCCGAAAGCCAGAAGATGGTGAGCGCCATACCGGCCAGGAGCACGAACGTGCTGACCAGGTGGATCGGCACCGAGATCGTGCGCGCCAACGAGGCGTCGTCGGCGACCCACTCCGCGAGCACGATCACGGCGCCGATGAGCGCTTCGATGACGATCGAAATGCCGGTGACGACCGCGCCGATGCGCGCTGGATGGCCACGCCCGGTCAGCCGGAAGATCCGCCAGACCAGAATCGCCACCAGGATGAGCGCGATCCCGCTCGACGCTCGATGGGCGAACTCGATCGCGGTCGCCCCCTCGAGCTCGGGCACCAGCTCGCCGTGACACGACGGCCACGAGCGACCGCAACCCGCCCCCGACCCGGTGGCCCGCACCAGCGCGCCCAACAGGATCACGCCGACGTTCACCACCAGGGTGACGATCGCCAGATGACGCACTCGGCTCACCCGCCCAGGCTATCGCCTGGACGAGTGAGTCGAGAAGCCCGAATCGAGATCAGGGCGTCTCTTGCTGGACGTTCCAGATGTAGTCGCTGTGCGACCAGCAGCTACCGAAGAAGTCGGCCGCACCTTCCGAGGCGATGAGCGCGTTGGCCGCGGCGTCGCGACCCGCCATCAACTTGCTCATGTCGGTGGCGGTCATCGTCAGCAGGCGCCGGAACTCACCGCCGACCCAGTGCTCCATGTAGCCCCAGGAGACGAGGTTGCCCGCTTCGACCTGGGCGTCGTAGATCGGCGCGAAGACGCTCTTGACCACCTCGTCCGCCTGCATCTCGTTGGCCTCGTTGCACTGGAGGTAGGTCGAGAAGCCGACCTCTCCGCGCTCCTGGGCGATACCGGTCCCGGCCGAGCCGACGACCGACCGCCACAGATAGTCGTCGTGCTTGCCGCAGATCTTGCCGAACTCGACCGCGGCCTCCGGATTCGCCTCGAAGACCTTGTCGCCGAGGGTGCCCGTCGTCTCGAGGGCGGCCTCGATCGACGAAGCCACCCGATAGATCACGCGACGCCAGTTGCCGCCGGTGTGATGAGCCAGGTAGCCCCAGCTCATGATCGTGCCGTCCTCGACCGCCTGGTCGTAGACCGGCTTGTACACCTGCTCGATGATCGCGTCGGCCAGCCATTCGCGGTTGGTGTCGCACTCGAAGTAGGTACCGTAGGCATAGGTTCGCGCGTCCTCGTGCGAGTCCGCGAACGACAGGGTCGGCAGCAGTAGCGCCACCAAAGCGCACGTCAACACAGTCCTTCTCACCATCACAACCTCCTCCAAAGGAAAGGATGAAAGGGGGTCCGCCGGGTCTGGGCGGGGTCTGCTCTCTGATTACGAAGAGTGTAACAGGGTCGCGGCGTCGCGAGGCCGAGGCTGTCGCGCGCCGACCGCGGGCGTCCTTTCCGGCTACGGCTCGGAGGTCGAGTCGCGATCCTCGCTGCGCGCGACCAGAAACGGCAGTACGCGGCCCTGGATGAAGCGGCCGACCTCGGCGGACTGCTCGGCCGACGGGCGTCGCAGGCGCCGCCAGCGGCAGTGGGTGACGATCACCACCCGGGGGTCCGGCGCGACCCCGATCACCTGGCCGGCGAAACCCTCGGCAGTGAACGCCCTGGGCTCTCGATACACCCACCACTGAAAGCCGTAGCGACCGGCATCGCCAGTCTCGACGTGGCCGCGCGTCGACTCGTCGATCCAGGTCTCGGAGACGATCCGTCTGCCGCCCCAGACCCCTCGGCCGAGGAGCAGCTCGCCGATCTTGAGCGAGTCCGTCGCGCGCAGTTCGAGTCCGGCGGCACCGTTGGAGTGGCCGTCGTTGTGCCGGTCCCAACGGAAGCTCGAGATCTCGAGCGGCTCGAAGAGAACCCTCTGCGCATACTCCCGAGCCGTCTCCCCGGTGACCTCACTGAGGATGGCCGAGAGGAGGTGCGAGGCTCCGGAGCTGTAGGCCCAGCGGGTGCCCGGCGTCGCGACGAACGGTCGCTCCAGGTAGTGCGCAAGGGGACGCGGCGAAGTGCGGAAGCGGTTGTACTCGTCGACGCTACCGAGCTCGTTCCAGCGCAGCCCCGCGGTCATGGTGAGCAGGTGTCGGACGGTCAGATTCGCCTTCCGCTCGCCGAACTCGCGCACCCGTTCCCCGAGGATCGCGCCGAGGGTCTGATCGACCGACAGCAACCCCTGGTCGACGGCGATGCCGATGAGTAGCGAGGTCACGCTCTTGGTCGCCGAGCGCAGATGGAAGAGCCGCTGTGCGTCGGCACCCTCGAAGTAGCTCGCCGTCAGCAGCTCGCCGTCCTGTTGAATCACCAGGCTCTCGAGGCCGTCGATCCGAGCCGCTTCCGCAACCACCTGCTCGATGGTCGCGGGCGGCGCGCCCGTGGTGATCCTCGCCTCGGCGGGCAGGCCGCGCCAGAGCACCACCGCACCGGCCAGCAGAGACAGGCCCGCGACGATGCCGAGAAGGGCACCTCTCTGGCGGTTCACAGCGTTATCTACGCGCGCCCGCTACCCGGGGTTCTCCCGAGACACGTCACCCCGGAGCCACCGCGGCCGGTCGGTCGACGTCAACCTGGGGCGCTCGCTGCGCGAGACGACCGCCGCGTCAATCCTCGAGAGGAAACTCGAGGCAGTACTTGCACTTGCGACGGAGCTTCTTCGGCGTCTTCGCCACCGAAGTGGTCGCGATCACCGCCGTGACCCCCGAGCGTTTGATCTTCTTGAGCAGGTAGCTGACCTCGACGTTGGCGAACCGGTCGTGACTGTCCTTGACCTCGCTGCGCTTGCCGAAGAGCGCATCGGCCTCGTCGAAGAAGAGGACCCAGTTCCGCTTTCTGGCGGTCTTGAAGAGCCGGTCGAGGTTCTTCTCGGTCTCGCCGATGAACTTCCCGAGGACCTGGGTGGGCTCCACCCGATGAAGCTCCTGCCCCTGCTCGACGGCCAGTCGGGTTGCGGCACGAAACTGCCCGGAGCCGCTGGGGCCGGTGAAGAGCGCCAGTGTCCCTCGCCGCCGGGTGGGCCGGGGCGGTCCACCGGAAGGGGCTTCGGCAGTCATCAGCACGAAGCTGAGAACCACGAACTCGGCCGGCTTGAGCGGCGCGAAGCCGACCTCGAGCCGCAGCCGCCCCGCGTCGATCTCGGCCTGGGGGGTGGTGTCGCGACCACAGTGCACGAAGAAGGCATCCCTCGCGGACTCGCCTTGAAAGGCTCCCTGACGGAAGAGCCGCTCCAGGAATTCCTCGACGGTCGTTCGGAGGGTCGCCCAGAGGGGCTCGCCATTCGGCTCGAACACGGACCACTGCGTACCACGCTCGATCGAGCGCTCGAGATAGATAGCCGTCCTTCGGACGTTCACGTACTTCCATTCGGGGTCACCGGTCGCCAGGGTCCGAGCACCCCAGACGACCGGACCGAGGTTCGGTAGCTCCCGTAAGACGTTCACGCCCTGCTCGTTCAACGACGGGATCTCCCCGTCGCTCAAGTCGACCTCCAGGCGCGACAGCCCCATCAGAGTCGCAGCCGTTCCCGCGGGAGCCTTCCAGATCCCTCTCGCCGCGTCGGTTCGTGCAAACACCGCGGCGACGGCGCCACAGGGCGGATGCCGGTGCTGCTGGTCCCCGGCGGTCGCATCGTCGACGATCAGCCAGGGGAAATAGACCGCTGCGTTGCGACTGTGACCGAGAGAGGGCCGACCGGCCAGAGCGCTCTGGGAATCGATCCATTCGGTAGGCGCATCCACGATCAGGAAGCGCTTCTGCTGCTCGCAGAAGTTCGCAGCGGTGATCCAGACCTCGGAGCGGGCGATCGCGGAGACCGGATCGGTCGATCCTCTTGCGGACGGGACGCAGACGACGTCCCACCCCTCCTCGGCGCCCAGGGTTCCGAGGGCCGCTTCGACCGACACCCGCGTCACCGCTTCGACACGCACCACCCAGGCGCGGCGGCCGCCGTTCAGGAAATAGTCCCGGAGGGCGGGCGCCAGCGTGGCGTCGGGCTCCAGCCCGCCGAACGTGGACTCGAAATCGGTCTGACTGGTGACGACCTCGGCGCTCCCGATCGGTCCGGTAGAAGCCGTGCCGACGAAAGCGGCAACGCCCACCGGCACGCCCTCGATCGAGCGCCGCCGAGTCGAGACCTCTTCGACGAAGACGCCGGGGCTGCTGCTCTCAGGGGCCACTAGGCCCTAGATAGTACGCCTCGAGCCGCTACGAGCGCGGCAGCGTGACCTCTTTGCGTAGATACGAGACCTCGGCCCCGAGCTCGTCGTGCACCGCGACCGCCACGGTGCCGCTGTCTCCCCGCACCGGGACCGAGACGGTGTAGACGTAGTCCGTACGCGGCTCGTCCGCGGGTAGAGCCAGCGGAATCGTCTTGTGCCCGATCGGCGTCAGCTGGCCGAAGCCGTTCCGGACCACCATGTAGACCGTGAAGAGACCTCGCTGCGCGTCGCCGTCGGGCAGCAGCACCAGCTCGTCCATCGGAATCTCCAGCCGTACGTCGACGTTGCTCGTGGCGGAGTCCAGGACGTCCGCCTGGCTCAGCTTCAAGTCGACCGCCAACGGATTCGTCGACCGACCGTGTAGCAGCGCCGAGAGGACCCGGTCGCCGATGTTCTCCTGCCTCGACTTGCTCAGGTAGCTCTTCCGGTAGCGCAACGTAGTCTTGGGACGCTCGACTTCCACCCGGATCTTGTGCTGCCGGCCGTCGCCCGGCGACGCGGGCTCGAAGGCGAGCTGATAGCTGTAGCGCGCGTCGTCGTTCATGCGCCGGAGCGCGGGCTCGATGTCGTTCGAGCCGAGGGTCGCGACGCCACCCGTCTCACCCGCGAGGATCAGGAGGGGGTCCTGCCGGTTGCGCTCCTCTTCGCTCTCGACGTCGAAGGACATTCGCGAGTCCGAGGTGCCGCTGGCACGAAGGCCCTGCTGCTCGGCCTGGTACATGTAGAAGCTGACCTGGTTGGTGTTGGCGTGGCTCGCCAGACGCATCCAGTCGCGGCTGGTATCGAACTCCCGCAGCGTGGCGCTGGTCTTCGAGGGGTCCCAATTGTGGGAGCGCATCTGGTTGTCGAGGGTCGTATCCGTCGCGTTGCGGATCCCCTTGTTGGCGCCGGTGCCGTCGCAGAGCTCGCTGGCGTACCGGAAGGCCGCGGTCCCAGGCACCATCGGCATGCCGTCGCTGATGTGGAGGAGCATCTTCGGGCCCTCGTACCCGGCCAGGGAGTTGACGAAGCGATTGAGCTCGCCGATGGCACCTACGACGCGGCTGTACGACTGCTGAGCGTGCGCCTGCGCCAGGAAGCCGACGTCGCGGCAGTGGGAATCGAAGCCCGCCGAGGGCGCGATGTTGAAGGTATCGGCGCTGCCCGAGATCGCCTCGATGATGCCGCGCTCCTCGTTGGCCGCAACCAGGCTGATGGCGTCGGCCCTCGAGAGCTCCCGAAGCTTGTTCTTGAGCTCGCGGCGGTCGGTGGTCATCTCGAGCTCGACGACGGTGGTTCCGCCGTAGGTCGCGACCATCACTTCGTCCGCGGGATCGAGGTAGTCGTCGAGCTGTTTGATCAGCTTGTCGAACACCCGCTTGCGATTGCTCGGTACGAGATGCAGCTCGTCGACGAAGATCACGACCCGGCGCGGTGACGGCTCGAATCGCTCGACGGTGCCCTCATCGCCGGCAGGGGTCGCCCCCTCGGGCGGCGTGAAGTAGCGGATCTCTACCGGTGAGCGATCCTCGAAGAGTCGAAAGTCCTTGGCCGTCAGGTCGAGAACGGGATTGCCCTGGGCGTCTTCGACGAGAACGTCGACGAGCACCAGTCCCACTTCGATCCGCTCACCGAAGGTCGCTTCCTGTTGCGCCTGCGCTGTGAAGGCGCATAGGAGACCGATTACGAGCGCTGCCAGCCGGGTTTTGAACATACCTTCTCCTTCAGAGTGTTCGTAAGTAAGAGTCCCGGCACCGCGGATCTCCTTCGCCGGTTGGCTGCGAGGCGCCAAGAGGGCGACGAAGCGCCTCAGTAAGGCCTTCGGTCGCCGTAGGTTCCCGCCAGGCGGCCGGTCAGGAGCTGCGGACCGGCGCCACCGGCCACGCCCAGAAAGATCCTACCCGGTCGCGGCCCATCGGTGCGCATCCACGGCGCTGCGAACGCGATCGTCCCGTCGGGGCGCGAGGAGGCTCGCGAGGGCTCGACGCCCTCGAAGAGGAGTTCGGGCTCGGAGCCGTCCAGGGCGACGCGAACGAGCGACCACTCGCCGCCCTCGCGATAGATCACCAGCAGGGACTCGCCGCCCGGGGCCCAGGCCGGATAGAGATCCGCGCCGGGCGAATTCGTCGCCCGCCGAAGATCGCCCGTCCCGAGATCGAGCAGAAAGATCTCCTCGTTCCCCGTTCGATCCGAGACGAACGCGACGCGGCGGCCGTCCGGGGAGACCGCCGGGCTGTGATCGGCGCCCGGATGGTCGGTCAGCCGCTCGATCGAGCCGCCGGCGAGCGCGGCGCGATAGAGGTCGAACGCGCCGTCCCGATCCGAAGCGAAGATCAGAGCGTTGCCGTCCCCCGTGAACGAGGGCGACCGGTCCGACGCCGGGTGGCTGGCGACCGTGGTCAGCTCGCCATCGAGCGACAGCAGGTGGATCTCGTCGTTCCCGTCGGCGTCGCTCACCAGCGCCAGGGTCGATCCGTCGGGCGACCAGGCGAGATCGCGCTCCGAGGCGCCATTCGTGGTGAGACGTTTCTCCTCCTTGAGGGCCAGGTCCATGAGGTAGACCTCGAAGGTCGCCGCCGCGCCTCGTGCGTGCCCGAACTCGGACTCCTGACGACTCGAGACATAGGCCAGATACGACCCGTCCGGCGAGACCGCCGGCCCGGCGTCGTCGCCCTCGTACTCGTCCATGAAGTAGCGATCGACGACGCAGCGAACGGAGAGCGCGTAGTGCTTGACCACCGGGCTGCGCCAGATCTGGTCGTCGCCGACGTCGATGTCTCGATGCTGCGCATGCGCCACGTCGGTCTCGGTCGACGTCCACCAGGCACCGTTCGCGTCGAGTGCGCGGTAGGTCCCGGTCTCGTACCGACGCCAGCCGCTGTACTGCGCGTTCCAACCCGTGTCGCCCCCCGGCTTGAGTCGAGCGCCCTCGACGGTCCCACGATTGCGTCGCTGCGCGACCTCGACCTCCGGTAGGCCCACGGCCCGCTCGAGGGCCTGCCACTCGTACTCGCTCGAAAGGTGCGAGCCGGGCGGGCATACCGCCAGGGAGTGCTCCCAGCGGTAGAGGCGTCCGTGCTTCCGGCAGTTCGCCTCGTCGTCGTCGTAGCAGTACGACCCCGGCAGGGCGTAGTCCAGATTCTCCGCGAACCAGGCCATGCCCCCGATGTGTACCAGCGGGTAGACGCGACCGTCGCGTGGGTCGCGGAACGTGTCGGCCATCGAGAGTGAGGGAAGCGCGGCCAGGATCGCCAGCCAGGGACCGAGGGAACGAAAACGTCTCATCTCCATAACCTATTGAGATGACTCGCACTCGCGCCAGGTTCCCGCAGCGAGCCGCAGCGCGGATGCGGCGGGCGGTCCCCTCCGGGCGGCCCCTCGCCGTGTGCTATACCTGGGGGCAGCTTTTCCGCACCTTCAACACGGGAGAACGGATATGGACGAAGACAAGAGCCTGTGGGAAAAGGCCACCGACGCCGTCGAGGACGCGGCGGAGTCGGCCAAGGACATGGCCGAGAGCGCGATGGACAAGGCCGGCGACATGGCGGAGACCGCGATGGACAAGGCCGGCGATATGGCAGAGACCGTCGCCGACAAGGCCGGAGACGTGGTCGAGGGCGCCGTCGAGATGGCGGGCGACGCCAAAGACGCAGTCTTCGACGCGGCCGGCGACGCCAAGGACAAGGTCGCCGGCATGTTCGGCGGCGCCGAGGAGGAGGCCGGCGAGGCCGCCGATGCGGTGGCGGACGCCGTGGCCGACGCCGGCGGCGACGACGACTCGTCCAGCGAAGCGTAGTGATCATCCGCGCCGAACGACGACGGGGAGCTCGGCCGGGCGGCCGGCTCCTCGTCCAGCGCCGGCTAGGCGACTAGCGAACGAAGACCTCGTACCCGATCTCGACGGCGGGCTCCAGCCACTTCGTCATGACCAGATCGAGGCGATACTCGCTTCCCGGAACTATGTCTGCGTCGAGAACTCCTGTCCACTCGCGGGCGGACCCGCCCACCGCGGTGTGCAGTCACTCGAGGGCGAAGTCGTCGTCCAACTCACGACTCAATCCCAGACCCCGGTTGAGAAACATCTCCACGGAGCCACTCGCAGTCTGGAGTACTACGCGGTTCTCGAAGTAGCCTCCACCGGGCGGGGCGTTCCGCGTGCCATTGCGATCGTCCCAGTCGACGCTCGCACAGCCGTCCCAGGGCACCTCCTCCGGGCACACCTGGTTCGGCCGACTCGCGTCGCGGAGCGCCACGACCAGCTCCCTACCCGAGGTCGGGGGGAGATTCGACGGGAAGGCGCCTCGCACCGTGATCAGCTCGTGCCAGCCTGTCGCATCGGCCTCGAGCTCGAAGGCAGGGGGCAGATCGAAGGTGCCCGTCCTGCAGTCCGGCACACTGGACAGTGTCGACTTCTGCTTGGCCATATGGACGCAGAAGTCGACGTCTAGGTCGCCGGCGAGATCCGACCCGACGGGAGTGACGAAGGTCGAGAGCAGGGTCTCGGCGTCGAGGCTCTTCTTCCACTTTCCGGTCGCGACGAACTTACCGTCCGAGCCGACCCTCACCTTGGCGCGGAAACGATAGTAGACCCGGCCGCTCGCCACGTCCTCGGCCTCGATCAGAACGTCTAACCGGTCCGGCAGACTGGTGGCGCCCGAGATCCTGCCGCTGACGCGGAGAAACTGCTTCTTGACCGTCACCGCGCTGGGGAGAACTTGCTGGTGGACCAGCGCGTCCTCCCCTTCGACGAGCGTCTCGTCGTACTCGAAATGGAGCTCGAGCAGCTGTACTCCGAACTGCGTCAGGATGCAGGAGCCGAGAACCAGGCATCCAAGCATCGTGACGAACACCCTGAGATGGGCCTTCCCGTCGACCATCATGCACCTCCTCCTTCGGTGGAACACCATGTACGGCTGTTACCGGTACGAATCCGGAAGGGACGTCGATCCTTCGCTGAAGTCGACACGTCAGCCGACGCTCGTGTAGATACCTTGGCCTCGCACGCGATCGGTCGTGGCCTGATATGCTTACCCCTCACATTAAGGTCAAAGTATGGCCCGACGGATTCAGCGGCAGCGGTCGTCGGAGCGACCGATTCAGGCTGAGAGCTAGAGATGAGTGGCCTCCAGAGCGGGGAGACCTACGCCAACTGCGTGCTGCTCGAGCAGGTAGGCGTCGGCGCCGCCGGCAAGGTCTGGCGTGCACGCCAGAAGCCTCCCCTGGACCGTGACGTGGCGATCAAGTTCCTGGTCTCGAGGCTCGACCGGGACGAGGAGTTCTTGACGCGCTTCCAGCGCGAGGCCACCGTCCTGGCCCGCCTCAATCACCCGAACATCGTCACCATCCACGCCTTCGAGCAGGAGCGCGAGCGCTCCTTCCTGGTCATGGAGTACGTGGCCGGCAAGACGTTGGAGCAGGTGATCCCCGAGAACGGGATGAACCTCGGGGTCTTCATGGAGCTCGCACTCCAGATGGCCGAGGCCCTGGCGGCGGCCCACGGCGAAGGCATCGTGCATCGCGACCTCAAGCCGCAGAACATCATGGTTCTCAAAGGGAACCGGACCAAGATCCTCGACTTCGGGCTCGCCAAGGTCGAGGACGCCGCGATTCTGGCCACCGACTCGACGGTGCCCGTCCGGGAGAGCCGTTCGGAGGACTCGAGCGACCTCACGGCGGACGGACGCGTGATGGGGACCTGGAAGTACATGTCGCCGGAGCAGTGCATGGGCTGGGCGGTCGACGCGCGATCCGACGTCTTCTCTCTCGGCGTGATCTTTCACCTGATGCTCTCCGGCAAGCGGCCCTTCAAGGAGGGCACCCAGATCGAGATCGCTCGCTCGATCTGTGAGGACGAGCCGCTGCCGCTCGAGCGGGAAGATCTTCCGCCGCGACTGATCGCCCTCGTGCGGCGCTGCCTCGAAAAGAAGCCGAACAAGCGCTTCAGCAGCGCGACCGAGCTTGCCCGCGAGCTTCGAGCGATTCATCATCTGCGGCGCGAGTACCACGGCAGCCGCAAGGCGAGGGACGCCTACGAAAAGGCGCTCTTCCACTGGGACCGGCGATACGGACCGCACCTCATGAAGGCGCTCCACTGGTGCGACGTCGCGCTGGTCGAGGACCCGAAGTACGCCGAGGCCCACGCACTCAAGGCCAACGCCTACAACATCCTCGTCCTCTACGGGCTCTGCCACCCGGGGCTGGTCAAGCCGGCCGCCGACCTCCACAGCGCCGAAGCGGTGCGGCTCAACGGGCAGGTACCGGAGACCTGGACCTGTCGGGGCATGTACCTGCTGCTCTTCGAGTGGGGGTTCGAGCAGGGCGAGAGCTATCTGCGACAGGCCTGCACCCTCGGGCGATTCGCCCTGGCGAGATGGTGGCTCGCTCTGCTACTCGCCTGGAACGGTCGCCTGGAGGACTCCCTCGAGGAGGCCCACGGCGCCGTCCAGTGGGAGGCCAGCTCGCCGATCATGCAGAGCAACTGCGCCTTCATGCACTACTACAACGGCGACCTCGAGAAGGCGGACGAGCTCATCACCCGGGTCGAGGAGCGAGAGCCCAACTTTCCGCTCATCGCGGTCTTCCGGTGTTGGCAGCATCTCGCCATGGCTGACGTCGAGCGCGAGCGGAGGGCGTGGCACTACGAGTCCGCGATCCAGGCGATTCGCCGCGGACTGAAGATCTGGGAGGCCGACGGCCCCGTGCCCTCCTTCCAACTGCAGGAGGCGTACGCGATGGCGCTGGCCGGCCGCGAAGAGGAGGCGATCGCCAAGTACGAAGAGATCGAGGCGGCGCGCCCCTCCGAACCGGCACTCGCGGGCCACGGCTATGCCTCGGCGGTCCAGCAGGTGAAGGTGCGCGTCGGGCGGGCGCGGGCGGCAGACGAGCGTGGCGACTGCCGCCAGGTGCGGAGACAGCTCTCCAAGGGGCTCGAGCTGATCGAGCAGCGTGCGCTCCCCGATCGCGACCCGTGGCTGCTGACCCTGGGCGTCGATCCCGCCTTCGTGGAGCTGATGCGGCCCGAGAACTCGACGATCGAGATGCAGTGCGGCGGCGAGTGGGCTCACTATCGAGAGCTCTTGCAGTCGGTACTGCGAGCCCACGGCCTGAGGGCGTGACGGCTCGACGGCTCGCTAGCGCTCCTGCTCGGTAGGAGCGGAGCTCGGCAGCGGCATCTCGAACGCCACGATCGTGTTGTCGTAGCCCGTCGGCACGATCACCAGGCGGAGGTCCTCGAGGAAGAGATGGTTGGTGCTCGAGACCCCGGGGGCCGTCCAGACCGCGACCTCCCCCTCCGCGCCGAGATGCCAGATCGGTCCTCCGACGACGCTCACCACCAGACCGCCCGCACCGTCTCCCTCGATGCCGTCGATGTCGCCCAGGGTGGGCGGCCCGATGCGCTCGACCGCCCCGGATGCGAGGCCGACGCTCCAGAGGTGCTCACCGCCGACGTAGAGCGTTCCCTCCGTCCAGTGGAGTCCGTTGGCAAACTGGAACCTGGCGTCGAGAGGCACGGTGCCGCTCTGGTCGTGCCGGAGGACCTGGTGACGCGCAGAGTCCGAGAGGTAGAGCGTGGCCTCCGGCGAGACCGCGATGTCGTTGAGTGCTCCGGCGTCGATCACCAGACTGGTCTCGATCTCTCCGGAGCGCAGATCGACGATGCGAACGTGACTGTAGTCGGCCACGAAGAGACGGTCGCCGAGCACGGCCATGCCGGCGGGGGCGTCGAGGCCCTCGACCCAGCGCTCTTCGAGCATCCGGCCGTCGAGGCTCACCCGCGACAGATAACCCTCGCCGTTCCTCTCGAAGCCGCAGATGTTCGAGACCACCAGCTGCCGGCGATCCCGATCGGCGATCACGGTCTCCGGCTCGCAGAGACCCGAGTCGAGTAGCCAGGCGCGCTCGACCGAGCGCGGCTCGGGTGGCTCGCTCGTCTCGGCCCGCGTCGCGGCGGTTATCGCGGCACTGGCCATCACCACTGTCAGAAGGGCCGTCGACAAGGATCGCTTCATCACTGGAGAGTATCCCCAGGCGCTCACGCCGGACGGGCGATTCACCCCTCTGCCACGACGGAAGCTGTGGCGATTACCTCCGAGGGAATTGAATCGCCTCCCTCCCGTCGCGATCATTGCGGCATGTCCAGATCCACCCTCTACCTGCTGCTCGCCGTCGTCGGGGCGATCGTCCCGTGGCTCTTCTTCGCCTCCTTCTTCCAGGCCGAGGGCCTCGCCGGTCAGTTCGTGCCGGCCCTCTTCGTCAACGGCGCCGCCGGCGGCTTTTCGGCCGACCTCCTGATCTCGTCGCTGGTCTTCTGGATCTTCCTCTTCCCGGAGGCGCGACGCACGGGGGTCGACCGACCCTGGCTCTATGTGGCCGTCAACCTCGTCATCGGTCTCTCGTGCGCTCTTCCCCTCTTCCTGTGGGCACGCGAGCGGACCGGCGACTGAAAGCAACCCGAAAGGAGCTCTCGATGAAACCCATGAAGATCTTCCTCTCCCTCGCCCTCGGCTTCCTCACGGCGGTCACCCTCGTCGTCGGAGCGGCAAACGCCGCATCCGATCCGGCCACGGTCGTCGACGGCTACTTCGACGCCTATCGGTCCATGGACCTCGACAAGATGCTCGGCTCGTTCGCCGCCGACGCCGAGTTCGTCGACGTCGCCCAGCGCCACAGCTACGAGGGAGAAGAGGGCATGCGGCACCTGCTGAGCGGGCTGCTCGCCATTCATACCGAGATGGACGTCGACATCCGCCGGAAGGTGGTCGCTGGTAATGTCGTCGCCGTGGACTACCTCTACCGGGGAACGCTTTCCGGCGAGGCGCTGCGCCAGGTGACCGGCAAGGAGACCTGTCGCGACACGACCTACGAGATCCCGGTGACCAGCTGGTTCGAGATCGAGAACGGCAGGATCCGGAAGCAGACGGATTTCATCGATCTGGCCACCCTCGGCGAGGTGCGGGCGGAAGCGTCGGGAGAAGCGGCCCCTTGAGCTCTCCCTCGGCCGCCGCCTCGACCGCCAGCTTCGGCGACGCGCTCCGGGGCTGGCGGCGGCACCGGGGCCTCTCGCAGCTGGATCTCTCCCTCGAGGCGGGGGTCTCTCCCCGCCACGTCTCCTTTCTCGAGACCGGTCGCTCGAGCCCGAGTCAGGAGATGGTTCGGCGGCTGCTCGACACCCTCGAGGTGCCGTTGTGGGACCGCAATCGGCTCCTCCTGGCCGCCGGCTACGCCCCGCTCTACCGCGAGTCGAGCCTCGACGACGAGAACCTCTCCCAGGTCCGGCGAGCGGTGCGCCTGCTGCTCGAGCGCCACGAGCCCTACCCTGCCTATGCCATCGATGGCGCGTGGACCGTGGTTCAGGCGAACCGACCGTTCCAGGACTACCTGGAGACCTTCGGCGAGCACGCGGACGAGGCCCGGAACATCCTGCGTCTGATGTGCGCCCCTCACCTGCTGCGCCCGGCGATCGTCAACTGGGAAGAGGTGACCGGCGCGGTGTTGCGGCGCGTCCGCAGGCAGCTCGACGCACCCGAGCCGCGCGCGGCCCTCGCACTCGTGGTCGAGGAGATTCGCCACTACCCGGGCGTCGACGTACTGCTCGACGCACCCGACCTGCCGCCACGCCAGGACCTTTTCGTGCCTCTCGAAGTCCGGCGCGACGACCAGACGCAGCGCTGGATGACGACCCTGATCACCGTCGGTGGAGCGCTCGACGTCACGCTCGACGAGCTGGTCATCGAGTGCTTCTTCCCGGCCGACGATGCTACAGAGCGGCTGGTCACGGAAGCCAGCTAGCGCGCACGCCGCGGCAGGTGTTTCAGTGACGGTCGGGCCGCTCGAGATGGAGCTCGGCGTCGGGCTGACGCCGCACGCTCCGCGGTTCTCTCGGCAGTGAACTGCTTCATCTCGTCCAGACGTGTTACCCGCTACCCTGGGAAGCGGTGGATTCTGTCCTCTGGAAGGGGTGGGTGGAGACGGACCCACCCGAGCGCAGAGAGCCGCCATGTTTCCGAGCCTGCTACTACTAGCCCTGCTGTCGTCGCTGGCGACGATCTTCTATCTGCGTACGGGTCTGGCCGTGCTGCGGCTGGCGCCGGCCGCTCGGCTCAACCGCACCTTCTGCTGGCTCTGCGTCGCGTTCGCGAGCTGGGCGCTGGGCTACACACTCCTGCCCAGCGTCTCCGAAGAGCACGTCTGGTTCTGGTTCAGGGTGTCGGCGCCCGGTTGGACGCTCTCCCCCGCCCTCCTGCTTCACTTCATGCTCCTGCTCGCGGGGCGCGAGTCGTGGCTGGAGAGACGCTGGGTCTTGCCGGCGATCTACCTCCCGGGCTTCTACTTTCTGGTGAAGGCGCTTCAAGGGCCCGGCCAGATGGGTGTCGACCGCTTCGTGCAGTCACCCTGGGGCTGGTCCGACCTCTACGGCGAGCCGACGCTCTCCTTCGTCCTCTACCTGCTCTACTTTCCGAGCGCGATCGGCTTCGGCCTCTGGGTCGTGCACCGCTGGGGGCGTCGAGCCGAGCTCATCGCCGAGCGCCGGCAGGCACGCCTCATCATCGTCAGCGGACTGGTGGTGCTGCCGCTCACCTCGCTCTCCGGCATCTTCCTGCCGTGGTTGGGGGTCCGTGGCATCCCCGAGGTCGCGCACCTGCTGGTCGGCGTCTGGGTCCTGGCGATTCGCCAGGCGATGTCGCGCTACCGGCTGATGGACCTGACCCCCGCGGTGGTGGCGCAGGACATCCTGCGCACCATTCAGGACACGGTGGTGGTCCTCGACCGCGACCGGAAGATCGCCAAGGTCAACCGGTCCGGCGAAGCGCTCTTTCGGAGCGAAGAGGCGGACCTCGTGGGTCGGCCGATCGAGTCGGTACTGGGCGGAGAGGACTCGACGGCGGCCGCGAAGGTCAGCGAGCTGCTGAGCTCGGACGGCTCCGAAGGCGTCGAGGTGAGCCTGACCGACGAGCAAGGTGGAAAGACGCCGCTGATGGTGACGTTCTCCTCGATCCAGGACATGCACGGGCAGGGTGTCGGAGTCGTCCTGGTCCTCAGAGACATCACCAGCCAACGGCGGGTCGAAGAGGAGCTACGGTTCACGGCGACGCACGATGCGCTGACCGGACTTCCCAACCGCTCCCTGCTGGTCGACCGACTCCAGCAGGCGATCGAGCGTGCGAAGCGGAGCGGCTGCAAGCTCGGCGTGCTGCTGCTCGACCTGGACAACTTCAAGGACATCAACGACTCGGCGGGCCACGCGGCCGGCGATCGGGTCCTTCAGGAGCTGGCCCGACGCCTCCAGCACGCCGTCCGAGGGGTCGACACCGTCGGCCGGCTCGCCGGCGACGAGTTCTTGCTGCTGGTCGAGGACCTCGACGACGCGACCGACGTGAAGCCCGTCGTCGAGCGGACCTTGAGCGCCATCACCCGGCCGATGTCGACCGGGGAGAGCTCGATCCGCTGCAGCGCCAGCATCGGCATCAGTCTCTATCCGACGGACGGCGAGAAGGGCGAGGATCTGCTGCAGAAGGCGGATCTCGCCGTCTACAGCTGCAAACGCAAAGGGACCGGCCTCTACGAGTTCTTCGCCGCCGACATGGAGGAGGCGAACCGGCGGCGCATCGCGATCGAGCACGGCCTACAAGAGGCCCTGGAGAAGAACGAGCTCTTCCTCGTCTACCAGCCCATGGTCGACATGCGATGCGAAGAGGTCACCGGAATCGAAGCTCTCCTCCGTTGGAACTCCAGCGAGCTCGGGCTGCTGGGCCCCGAGGAGTTCATCCCCAGCGCCGAGCGAACCGGGCTGATCGTGCCGATCGGCGAGTGGGTGCTGCGGACGGCCTGCCGCCAGAGCCGGGCCTGGCAGTCGAACGGCATGCCGGCCCTGCCGATGTCGGTGAACGTCTCCACCCGACAGCTTCAGGAGGGGGATCTCCACGAGATCGTGGCCGCGATCCTCGAAGAGACCGGCCTCGAGCCGTCGCTCCTGGAGATCGAGGTGACGGAGTCCGTCGCCCTGGAGCACCTGAAGAGGGCCGAGAGGACCGTGAGCCGCCTGGTCGAGCTCGGGGTGCGCATCGTCGTCGACGATTTCGGCACCGGCCACTCGACCCTGTCGCGCCTGCGCCACCTGCACATGGACGCGGTCAAGATCGATCGTGGCTTCATCCAGAACATCGCCAGCCACCCGAGAGACCGCGACCTGGTGGCCACGATTCTGACGATGGCGCGCAAGCTCAGCATCGAGGTGATCGCGGAGGGCGTCGAGACCGAGGAACAGCTCGACGCACTGCAGCGGATCGCCGGGACCAGCCGGTCGTCCCAAGACCGCGGGCGGATCCAGGGCTTCCTGTTCAGCAAGCCGGTGCTACCGGAGGCGATGCCCGATCTGGTCGAGCGGATTCCGGGGCAGCGCAGCCGGCGCCGGCGCTCCCGCGCCGCGAGCTGAGCCGAGGGGCTCGAGCGAGAAGCGAAGCGCCGGCCTACGCGGCTCGACTGCGTGGGCGCCAGGGGGCGCTAGACTCGCGGACGATGACCCGAACGTGCTGCCGAGTCGCGAGGAGGCGGCTCTCCGTCGTCACCCTCCTCGTCGCGGCCCTCGTCTTCCTGTCACCCACGCTTCACGCCCAGAACGAACCGCCCCGTCACGAGCCGTCGTTCCCCGAGCTGCCCGCGGACGCTCCGGCCGGAACCGGCATGACCCGGCCATGCATGGAGAAGCTCGAGGGCACGGTTCGCTGCGGTCGCTACCGCGTGTGGGAGGACCGAGAGAAGAAGAGTGGCCGGACGCTCGATCTCGGCTTCGTCATCGCCGAAGCGCTCGACCCGAGCTCGCCGCACGGCGACGCGATCACCTATTTCTTCGGCGGGCCGGGGAGCTCGGTGACGGCGCCTTCACCGTTCATCATCAACGGAAGTCGCGAGCTGCGCGAGAAGCGCGATCTGCTCTTCCTCGACTTCCGCGGAGTGGGAGCGTCACAGGCGCTCGACTGCGCCGTGCCCTATCCGCGCGGCGTCGAGTCGCGGTTTGGTGAGATCTTTCCCATCGACCACATCGTCGCCTGTCGCGACGAGCTGTCCAAGCGCGCTCAGCTCGATCTCTACACCTCGGAGATCAACATGGACGATCTCGAGGAGGTCCGGCGCTGGCTCAACTACACGGCGCTCAATCTCAACGGCGGCTCCTACGGCGCACGCGAGATTCAGGTGTTCGTGCGCAGGTACCCCGAGTCGACCCGCACCGTGGTGATGCAGGGCGTGGCGCCGATCTTCGGCGAGGGCTATGTCAGTCACGCGCGGAAGCTACACGGAGCGCTCGACGAGCTGATCGAGGAGTGCCTCGCCGACGAGGCGTGTGGCAGCGCCTACCCCGAGCTCGATCACACCCTGGAGCAGGTGCTCGAGCGCGTCCGTACCGATCCGCCCGAGGTTCAGGCCGAGGGCCAGACGGTCCGGCTCGGGGCCGGCGAGCTCGGCTACGCGCTGCGTGGGCTCCTCTATCGCCGGGGCGGTGAGATCCCCGCCATGCTCAACCAGGCCGCCAAGGGAGACTGGCAGCCGCTGGCCGATTACTACCTGCTCAGGAGTAGCTGGGTCGCCGAGGAGGGTGGCGAGTCCGGCATGCACTTCTCCGTACTCTGCGCCGAGGACATGAGCCGTCTCGATGCCGACACCATCGCCCGCGAGACCGCCGGGACCTTCCTGGGCGACTACCTCGTCGGAGGCTACTTCCGCATCTGTGACGTCTGGCCCCACGCCAAGCTCGATCCGTCCTACTGGGATCCCGTCGAGAGCGACGTCCCCACCCTGCTGCTCTCCGGCAGCCGCGACCCGGTCACTCCGCCGTCCGGCGCCGACGAGGTGGCCAAGCTCTTCACCAACAGCCACCACATCGTGGTGAAGGGCGCCGGCCACGGCGTCGGAGGACCGTGCATCGGCGCGATCATGCAGCAGGTCGTGGAGACAGGCTCGGTCGAGAACCTCGACACGTCGTGCGTCCCGGAGATGCCGCCGACCGAGTTCGTGGTGGATTCAGGGGAGTAGCCCCGAAGCCGAGTCTCGTCGACTTCGAAGCGGACCTACTGGGGTTCTGCTACCGCCCGACGATGTCGCTCACCAGCCACGAGCTCGGGGAGCACGAACTGCAGCGCCGGATCGATCGTGACCCAGAGAGCGCCTCCGTCTTCGACCACGAGACCATCCCTGAGAACGGCGTTCGACCCGACCGTTAGGAACAGCTCTCCGACCACCGACAGACTCGGTCCTGCCGTTATTGAGCACTCCTCATAGCTAACGCTCGAGAAGATCGTCTCCGCGCTCAGGAGAAGATCGGGGCACCCCATGTCTTCGTAGGCCCCGGCGTCGCAGTCGCCGACGCGCGGTGCATGCCTCTGATCCGTGAGCTCATCGAAGCCGTTGCAGGTCAGGTTCGGCGCCGTCCCAGTCACGGGGATGTAGTCGATTGCGAGGCTCCGACCGACGAAGCCGTGGGTGCGGGTGGGACCACCGTTGTCCGCTGGCAAGGCGAGGAAAGCGTCCGTGTCCACGCTATCGGTGGGCTCGGTCAGCAGGCAGCTGTTCGAGGACTCGATGTTGTAGCCGAGACTGACGATCGAGCCTGCACCCCCGGCGAGGTCGCAGTTGGCGGCGCCGGCGTCCTGCTGGAGGAGGCTGTTCCGGAGCGTCAGGGTCGTGCTCGAAGCGTCGTCCAGTCGGACGTTCGGCTGTCCCAAATTGTCCTGCCAGAGGGTCACGTGGTTCAGGGCCGCCGCTCCGAAGAATTCGAGGTGGAGGTTGGGGCCATCCGTGAAGTTGCTGTTGTCCGACAACGTCGAGTTGTTAATGGTCAGTTGCGTCTGTGGCCCCTCGACCCAGACGGCAGCACCCAGACCTGCATTGTCGGTGACCGTGCTCTCTTCCATCAGCGCCGTCCGGCTGGCCGTATTGATCAGATGGAGGGCCGCTCCCGTGCACGCTCCATCGCCACCGGTGATGGTCGACCGGCGAACGAGGCTGTCCGAGTCGATGACCGCCACGTTGCAGCCGACGCCACCACTCGAGTTGAGGTTGCCGTCGACGACGACGTTGTCCAGCACGTGATGACAGCCGGAGAACAGCAGCCCCGCGCCGTCTTGCGATGCGCTGGTGTTCAAGAAGATTCCTCCCGTGACCGTGAGGTTCCGCAAGGTGACCGACAGGAAGTCCGGCGAGGACTCACAGTGAAACACCCGGTCCGTTACGGTCTGCTGGATGATCGTGTTGGCCGGACTCACGCCGACGATCTCCAAGTCCGTATTCAGGTCGAGATCGCCTTCCGCCCCGGCATCCTCCTGATCGCAGCAGGTATCCAGCAGGTAGGTACCCCAAGCCGACAGAAAGATCGTGTGCGGCAGGGGTCCCGGCGCCGTCGTAGCCTGCTGAACAGCAGCGCGTAGTGTGCAGTCGCCGGAAGCGGTCAGGCAGAGGTTGTCCGCGGGATTCGCATCGACCCCGTCCGCCAGCGTGTCTACGGTGAAGACCGCAGCGTCGCCGGGGAAGGGCACGAGAGTCAAACAGGCCACTACCAGAATCGGCGGAGCGAGATGGATTCTCCGCTCCAGGATTGGTCTCTCAAGGTTCATCGATCCTCCGTCCTGCGGCCTTTCGGCATCCCACTTCTCCGAGCTCGGCACAGACTCGCCATTCAGGTCTACAAACGATTCGGAGGACCCGACTCCCTCACTCGGGGGGATAGCCCTGGAGTCGGGCGGACCGATCTCGCTACTTCGAGAGGAGCTTCGCGCGAGCCTTGGTCGGCAGGCCGCCGGCGAACGCGAAGCCTGCGGCCAGAGCCAAAGTGGCCAGAACGGCCAACCAGAGCCAGCCGGATCCGACCACCAGAGGAGCTTCGAGCGCCCGGTCTCCATCCCCGAGCACCACGAGGCCGGCCCAGGTACGGGCGGGCGCCCCAGCCTCGACCAGGTCTTGTCTGGCGAGCGCCATAGACCGGGCTACGGACCAGCCGGAGCCAAGGTGCCGGTAGAAGCGATCGGCTAGCGTGGCTGCAGCCTGGTCGTCCAGGGGCCAGAGGCTTCCCACGACCGTGGAGGCTCCCGCGAGCAGCAGGGGGCGCGCAAGGTTCATCGGTCCCTCGCCGATCAGAACCGGTCCTCCCGCGGTCCGGCAGGCGGAGAGAAAGACCAGCTGACCTGCGAGGTCCAGCTCGACCAGCTCGCGAACCTGAAGCACGCCGTCCTCGACCTCGGCGCCGGGAGTCAACAAGACACCGGTGCGCTGAGGATCTTCTAGATCGACCAGGGCATGCGTCGCGAAATGCAGCACTCCGATCGCTGTGAGGTCGAGCTCCTTGAACGCTCCTTCGGTCGCGCTTTCTCCGATCAGCAACCGGCTGTTTCCCAATCGCCGCCGAACCGAATCCGCTTCACGCTCCGCGAACGGCAATGGGCCGAGCGGCCCGGCTTGCAAACTCATCGATCTGGCACCCGTCCTCGCCGCGCCGGCGTTATCGAGAGCGGGGTTGGCGACCACGACGGCACGACGGGAGGGCGGTCGATGCCCGCTCCTCTTCAGGAAGTGCCAAATGGTCGCCGAGGGGGAGATCGACAGCGCATACCTGGTTCCGAGCGGGGTTGCGTCGCTCGCCGGCCGTAGGACCTCGAAGGGGAGGAGATGCAGCACCCGGTCGGGCACGAGCACCAGACTTCGGATCTGCGAGCCCAGAGTCTCCAGGGCCTCGGCCACCAGGTCGTCGTAGAGACGAGCGGTGGCCCCGCTCTCCGCACCGTCGCCTCGCTCGAGCAGGCCCAGGAGTAGGTCGACCCTGGCCTCGAGGTCCGCAAGGCTCGGCAGGGCATGGACCGTCACCCGCGAGCGACTCACAGCCAGCAACCAGGGATCCGACTCCGCGCGAATATCGCGGGTACCGAGGTGGAAGAGCAGCATCGCCTGGTCGTCCGCGAGAGTGTCCTGAATGTCGGCGAGAGAAGCCAACGCGGGTCTCGCCGCAGCAGCGAATGCCGGATCGCTGGCGGCAAGCTCGGCTCGAAGCCGGGCCTCCTCTCCCTCGAGATCGAGCAACGCCCGCTCGAGGTGGGTTCGCTCACCGGAGGGGGTACCGGGGTCGAGGAGCTGGCGCTGGGCAATTGAGATCTCGAGTGCGAGCTCGCGCCGTCGCTCCAGAAGCCGCTCGGACGACGGCGGCGCCGTCGAGGCGCGAGCGGCCTCGAGCTCGTCGAGGAGGCTGCGAGCACGCATGCGCTCCATCACCTCGAGTGCCCGACCGAGGCGCTCCTGAGAAGGCTGGTCGGAGCCCTCGAGTCGACCCGCGAGGTATGCCGCAAGGTCATAGTACGCGTTGGCCCAGGTGCCGAAGTAGCGCGCCCGGATCTCGGGGTCTACCTGCAGCGAGCGCGCGGCCTCGGCAACGTCGAGGGTCGCCAGGCCGTCCTCCAGCGCGGTCTCGTAGGGCCCGAGCCGACGCATCACGCTCGCCCGGGTCGCACGACACCGGACGAGCTGAGCGAGGTCGCGGCCTTGCTCTGCGATTCCGATACAGCGGTCCGCTGCAGCCAGCGCCTCGGGGGGATGAGTATCGCGCAGCGCCGACGCGAGCGCGCGAAGCGCATGAAGCCTTGCCGGATGGTGACCGACCGCCTCGGCGATCTCGAGCGACTGGCGGGCCAGATCGACACGTTCGGAGCCCTCGGCCAGCAGGCTCAGGTCGGCTCGCGCAAGCGACTCCACGGCCCGATTCGTGCCTCGAATGGCGACGTCGAGAGCTCGCTCACCGAGCTTGCGGCAACGACCGCGCTCCTCGCCCGCAACCATTGCCAGGAAGGTCAGGTTGCGACGCGGGATGGCCTCCTGGTGCGGGGTGACGCTCGAGTGCATCAACTCGGCCTCCGCCCGATAGGCGCGCTCCGCGCTCCCGAGGCGGCCCAGCGCCCACTCGGTCTGCGCGAGACGCCCGAGCCAGAGCTGGCGCAGGACGTAGTGGCTCTCGGCGCCCAGCTCGGACCCGAGCTCTCGCAGGAGGTGCAGAGCCCGCCCATACTCCTGGCGGTGTGCCGCCACCGTTGTTTGGCGCAAGGCCAGCAGCGGCGGAAGGTTGGGGTGCAGATCGACGAGCGCTGCGACCCGCTCGAGCTGTTCCTCTGCGTCGTTGATCCGACCCAGCTGGTCACTCAAGAGGCCGCTGTAGTCGAGACGAAGAAAGGCCTCGGCGACGTGATTCCCGGCGACCGCGTAGCCCTGCGCCGCCTGTTTGAAGAAACGATCGGCGCTCCCGAGCGACCCTCGATTCGCGTCGATACGAGCCAGAAACGCGGCCGCGTAGGCATTGTCTGGCTGACGCTCGAGCACCCGAGCGAGCCGTGAGGCAGCCTCATCCAGCCTCCCCGTCTTCTGACCGAATCGCCAGTAGCACCTATAGGAGAGGTAATCGGCCGGAGCGACCCGCACCCGACCTTCGCAGTCGTCCAGGGACTCGGGATCGTTCGGCTCGAGGGCATGGGCAGCCGAGTGCAGCATCGTCAAGGCGACACACGCGGCACCGGCTATCACGAGCCCCTTCGACATGCGTCTACTCCAATCGATGGACAAAGGTGGGAGAGCTCGTCTTGGAACCGTCCGAGTGGTGTGCTTCGACTCGCCAGAGAAGCGCGGCGCCGGGAGGCAGCCCTGCGAGTTCCGCCTCGGGAACCTGGAAACGCGGCTCGACCAGACGCCGGCCGTGAGCGATGACCTCCAGGTCGGCAGTGGAGACCAGCACCTCGTACTCGATTGCCCCACTACTCCCCGACCACCGCAGGACGCAGCCCGACCGCTCCAGTACCTGCTCCTCGGGGATGAGTGTGCGGATCGCAGGGCTTGGGGCCGCTCGCGTTGTCGAGGGTTGCTCGGCCGGGCCCCGAGCTCGCCACAGGGGCGTCGCGACCAGGGCGATCAACACGGAGGCGGCTACCGCCCATCCCATGCGCCGGAGTGATCTCCCTCGGGGTGAAGACCTGCTCTGGGAGCGATCACCCGAACCGAGTTGGTAGGCCAGTCGCCACGACTCGGCGCAGCTCGGGCAGATCGAGGTGTGCAGGATCGTCTCCCACACCTCCTCGGCATTGGCCTCTCCGGTGGCAGCGGCATAGAGGCGCTCCTGATCCGGGCAGCCTGACGTCGGAGAGTGCTCCTCGGCGAGCCCGTGAAAGGCGCGGCGTAGGCGATCGACCTCGTTGCTCTCATCGGTCATGGTTCGAGTCCCTTCTCCTTCAGGCAGCGACGGAGGTCCGCGAGCCCACGGTAGACCAGGTTCTCGGCCTTCTTGGTCTGATGGCCGAGGATGCGAGCGACTTCGGGCACCGTATGCCCCTGGAGATGCAGTGTCACCGCGAGTTGTCTCGATCGCACCAGACGGCCCAGGCAGTCGACGATCTCCTTCCCGAGCTGATGCCCGGCAACGGTCTGTTCGGCGTCTGGTGCAACGGTGCTCGCTATCGCCATCACGCTTCCCGTCTCAAGAGGTACCTCGCGGCGGCGGCGCTCACGACGGATCTCATCAATAAGAACGCTGTGCGCTACGCGCCAGATATAGGACGACGCAAGGGTCAGCTCTCCCTCACTTCGCTCGGCCATCCGGTGCAATCGGATGAGTGCGTTCTGAGCGAGATCGTCTCGCCGGTCAGCCATCGAGGCCGGACAGATCGAGCTCAGGGCGCGAATAAGCGACCGTCGCAGCTGCCGGTACTCAGGATCCGCTAGCTTCCGGTCCTTTGCCATCGGCGTTTCGGGGCGAGATTCGACTTCGTGGAGTATAGACCCCAGCCCTCGTCGCCAAGCTCCTCTCCGCCACCCTCCTGAGCCTAGTCCCCAGTAGCTCGAGGGCAGGTAGCACCGAGCTCAAGGCTCGGTCGCACACTCGAAGCTGGCCGCTTCGTCGATACTTCCAGTCCCCCGGTAGCGAGCCTCCTTCGGATACGCGCAGAGCGGCCGGCTGCGCACGACGGCCTCGGCATGAGTCTCGGACTGGGGCGAACGATGCGGGTAGAAATCGTTGCTCCCCCTCGTCTTGTAGGCGGTGATCGCGTTGGGTCTCACGCCGCGCTCGACCCAGCGCTCGAGCGCTGTCAGGTCGTCGAACAGGTCCGGTCCCGGGCCACCCTCGCAGTGGTACATGCCGGGCACCATGAACAGGGCCACGGCATCCTCGAGGCGTTCGCCACCCATGACCTCCCCGAGAGCCTCGTAGAGCTCGATCGTCCGCAGGGGGTTCAGCCCGACGTCCGCCCAACCGTGCCACAAGAGCACCCGCGCACCCGACTCGTCGAGGGCCGACAGGTCCGACGCCCGCGCACTCATCAGTCGCTCGGCATGCGATACGTCCGGCGGGCTGTCGAAGTCCACGTCGACCAGCGCATCGAACTCGGGCCGATCTTCGGCAAAGGCAAAGAAGCGAAAGAAGCTGAGTGCGTTGCGGAGCTGCACCGGCAGGAACTCGTCACCGCCATACGGATCGCGGTCCATCTGTCCGACCCGGTTGCGCTCGTCGCCCGTCCTGCGCAAGACACCGGTGATGTACGTGTCCCAGCCGCCGGTCATCTCGCCCTCGGGCGCAGCCATCCACTCGCCGCCGATCACGTGCCCCGGGTAGCGACCCTTGCCCGGACCGGCGTAGATCTTCCGAAGGGTCTCGAGCTGCGACGGCGTGAAGCATCCTTCGGTCGCGTCGTCGGGTCCGCAGACCTCGAGCGCATCGATCCTCGATGGATCGCAGCGCCGCGGATCGGAGATCAGGCCGTCTTCGAGGCCGTCCAGGGCGTCGCACGGGCGGAAGACGATGTCGTGGAGCAGCTCGAGCTTCGTGTGAGGGACGTAGCCCGCGCGGTCGTTGCCGAACTGCGCCAGCGCTACCCACGTGGCGTTGTAGAGCTGCTTCTGCGCGTAGTCGTAGAGCGGAGCACCGATGCTGTAGCCGTCGTAGTGCCCCGGGAAGCGCTGGGCCTGGACGAGCCCCTGGCGCCCACCGTTCGAACAGCCCCGGAAATAGGCGCGAGCAGGCGGCCGCCCGTAGTAGGTCGCGACGATCGTCTTGGCCGCGAGCGTCGCCTCGCTCATCGCCCGGTACGCGAAGTCTGTCTCCGCGGCGGGATCGTCATGGGCGAAGCGCGGGTCGCCGCCCTTGTGCCCGGTATCGGTCGACGCCGTCGCGTAACCGCGCGCGAGTCCGTAGGACTGGTCGAAGAACATCCCGAGATAGCCACCGTTGCCGACCATCAGGAACTTCCCGTTCCAGCCGACCGGAAGGCGGACCTGCACCTCCGCTCCCGCCGCCACCCGCGCCACCACCAGGCAGTGCTCGGGAAGGGATGCGGTCGCGCCGACCCTCTCGGCGGTCACGACGTCGATCGGCTGGTCGCCGGCGCCGGCCAACTCATCGCAGCCCACTTCCGCGCTCGAGCTGCCCGCCAGCAGCAGCGCCGCGAGTATCGTCGCGATCACTGGAACTCCGCGAACCAGTTCTCGACCAGGGTCAGGACGGCCATCCCCTCCGAGATCACTTCGCGAAAAACGACGATGCCCCCATCCGGCATCGGGCCGTAGAGCCCCTCGCCCGAAGCCAATCCGGCTTCGGCGAGAGACAGGACCAACTCGGGCTCCGCGAACGCGAGGCGCTCACCTTCACTGAGACGGGCGCGATAGAGGCTCGAGTCCGAGCGGAAGAGGAGCTCTCCAGAGGTGGCCCAGTGCGGTTCTGTGGCTCCCCGACGGCTCACCTGCACCTTGGCACCGCTCGGGAATCCGCGGACATAGATCTCCTCGCGACCGCTCTCGTCCGAGGAGTAGGCGAGCCACCGCCCGTCCGCGGACACGGTCGGGGAGCGCTCGCTCGCCGCGCCCTGGAGAATCGGCTCTTCGCGCCCGTCCGCGAGCCAGTAGCGCCAGACGTCCCACGAGCTCTCCTCGCCGAGCCGGGAGAAGACGAGCGACTCGCTGTCGGGCAGCCACTTGGGTCTTTGGCCCATCGTGAGGATCCGCGGCTCGGTCGAGCCGTCCGCCGCCACGAAAGCCACCTGATCGCGGTCCGAGATGTTGAAGGCGATATGCCTGCCATCCGGGGACCAGTCGGAACTGAAGTCGACTCCGGGCCCACGCGTCAGCCGCGTCGTGGTCTGCGTCGGGATGTCGAAGAGGAGGAGGTCGAACGTCGTCCCCTCGACGATCGAAGCCACGAACCGAGTCCCGTCCGGAGAGACGGAGGCGTGGCTCGCCCCGGGCATCGGCGGGGAGAGCTCCTGCTGGATTCTGCCTCCGCGATCGACTCTCAGCGGCTGCCTCCGCGCGATTCGGTGTCCGCGCACGTAGGTCAGCTTGCCTTCCGTCGAGACGCTCGGAGTCGCCCCGCTGCGAGCGACCACGAAGGGGTCAGCCGTCGTCCGCAGCTCCTCCAGCGAGAACGGAACCGCCCAGAGCTCCGGCGAGGAGGCGCTTCCCCTCGAGAAGAGGATGTACCCGGGCGGGGAGTAGACCGGCGCCTCGATCCAGCCGCTCTGGACGTCCAGAATGGTCCTACGCTCCTGGCCCGTCCAGACGTCAATGCGGCTCGCAATGCCCCCCTGGGGGTGAACCGAGATGAGGACTCCTCGTCCTTCGGGGAGCAGCGAAATCTCGTGGAAATCTCGCTCCGTCTCGACGTCCAGGGGCACGATCTCTCGTACTTCGCCACCTCCCGCCGAAACCCCCAACAGGCCGCTCCTGCTGCTGCCGGCGAGGAGGATGCGGTCGTCGCGTGTCCAGACCATGCCTCCACCACCGCTGAGCTCCTCGGGAAGGGTGGCGATAGGGATGGGCGACCGCCCGTCGAGACCCACCCGCCAGAGCTGTCCGCGGGTCGCGAAGGCCAGCTCGCGACTGTCCGGAGACCAGGTGGAATAGCGGACACCAGCGGTTCCGGGAAGCAGCCGATTCTCCACGCTGTCCAACCTACGGACGTAGAGACCCTCCTGGGCGGCAAGGAGCACCGCTGTGCCATCTGGAGCCAGATGCTGGGGCACCGAGAAGATCAAGAGCTGGTCGGGTAGCAGGATGTCCACCTTGCTGAGGGCGGTCGGCGGTGGCCCAGGCGTCAGCCACCAGCCGAGCCCGAGCCCTATCAGCCCGAACACACCTGCGATCGCGGCGGCCCGGCTCCCCTTCGCCGGCCCCCGTGCGGCGCTCTCCGCGACGCTCGCCTGCGAGTACGGGTAGCTATCCGTCGCCAGGCAGACCCTCGCCTCGCCTATGTCCCGAAGACGCAGCGCGGGATCGCGCTCCAGGCAGCGCTCCAGCAGCCAGCGGATCGAGGCCGGCGCGTCGACCGGAAGCTCGCCCAGCGACACCTCGCGTGTCAGCACGGCGGCGAGTACGTCGGACGCGGTCTCTCCGGCGAACAGACGCCCGCCGGTGAGCATCTCGTGGAGCAGAACGCCGAAGGCCCAGATGTCGGCACGCCGATCGACCGGCTTGCCTCGCGCCTGCTCCGGGCTCATGTAGGCCGCGGTCCCCAGAAGCATCCCCGCCTCGGTCATCCCCGGCGCGAGGGTCGGCGACTGAGTCAGATCCGGAACGGAATCCTCGT